>WNWK01010207.1:0-55000 GCA_009830355.1 Cherax destructor | reverse complement strand
TGAACTGTGACCTTTCATATACACATTCATGCCCACTTTAACACCATTTGGATGGCTCAGGTCCAAACATTAGGTATAACCTAGCGAGGAAGTTCCTTAACTTTGGTTCGCAAAATTAAGAGGAAAGATAAAGACAAGTTCCAAAAAAAATCTAAGTTTCAAAATAATGATTGAGAAATGTACCCATGAACAGACTTAATACATATTACTGAAGGAAGTGACTAGGAATTATAGCACGAGGCTCCATTATATAAAATTAAATATAAAAAATATCTTACAACTTCTAGTGGCTAATGTTGACTGAAGTGTCACCTCCAATCCAGCTTAGAAAAGTATATGGGTTTATGAATGATAAATGAAAATACAGGTATCAGTCAGTATAAATTAAATTTAAAACTGATCTGGTATTTATGGTCGTATGAAGTAAACATTACAAAGCCATCGTGAACTATGAATAATAAATAAAAGAATTAGTTATGTTAGTAAAAGTGTTCTCTATTCCTTCTATTTATGAGATCATAAAACGCTTTACTGATCATAAGGAACAAGAGTGATAACAACGATGGTTATTAGTGAAGACCTGTACCTCATGATCACTGAAAGGTTTTAAGACCTCACTAATAGAAAGGATAGAGTAACACTAACATAAGAAAGAAGGAACACTGCAGCAGGCCTACTGGCCCATGCGAGGCAGGTCCAAGTCTCCCACCGGCCCAAGCCAATGCCCCGACCCAGCCACGTCAGGTTACATTCACCTAGTAGCACAAACTTATTTATTAATCAGTTATTTCCTTACAGAATATGACCATAAATGCCAAACCAGTTGCACAATTGCAGTTAATTTATACTATCTGGTATCTTTATTTACCATTCTTAAACCCATATAATTTTCTAAGCTGAACTGTAGGTACCAGTTCAGTCAACATTAGCCACTAGCAGTAAGATTTTTTTTAGCTTTTTTTTATAATTATGTATTTAATTTTTTATAATAGAGCCTGATATACTATTATTACCAGTCTTAACAGATGATTAATAAGTGCTTTGACTTGTTTGACTAACTCAATCTTTGCAGTAATTTGTAAGCGAAAACTCCCGCTTTGAAGCTGCCATAGTGGAATGGTTGACTATATCCTCAGTAACTTACCAAGTCTCCCAGCCAAGGCTGACATTTCATTGTTTGGTGTATAAAATCTATCCTATGATTAAATATGGCAGATTGTCTCAAGTTTCCATTACGTAAGCGGTTCATGAGTATTAGTTTGATATAACTCCCGGTGCGAAGTCTCTCAAATATATCCAGTGTTGCAAGTGTCTTATTCATCAACTTCTCTATTATATACCTTTAATCCAATGACTACCAGAGTAGCAACATAATGTCCCTCAATTTTGTTACAAAATCCCCTTCCCCCTCACAAAAAACAAAAACCAACTTGCCAGCTGCATGATCTCCCCCCAACTATCCCACCATCTTTACTTTACCACATTACTCTTGCACCGTCGTCAGCTGCCCCCCACACACACCTTTCCCAATTATTTCAGAACTAAAGAACTTCCAGTAATATATTTTCTTCAATTCCAGGAAATTTTCTCGCCACCACTAAATTGCAAGAACTCTCTCCATTCCACGTTGTTAAGATATGCAACTTTCTTATAGCATGTATACGTGTATGGTATGACCACTGTACAAACTTATGTGCATATGCACGTACAGGCACATTCGTACAGGTATACGTGCAAAGTGACCTTGCCGAGACTGCAGCCAGACAATGGCGAGACGTTGACAAATTGTGATAAAGTTGCTTATTTCACAAGATACTGGGTAATATTGAACACACCCCTGTATTTTGATTGGTCGCCCGAGGCGCCACGTCACAAGACCATCCTGACTGACTGAGAGAAGTTGCCAGCCTGATCATAGTTGACTGACATCCAATCTAATTGGATGTTTGGAATCGTGTCATTACGATTTCGTGAGTAATTGGCTGTTCAGGGCTAGCACCCAAACAACGGCCTAGGTGTATAAATGGAAAACAGGAATAAATAAAGGGGATGTAAATAGCGTGCTAAAAATATCTAGCCAAGACAGGACTCGCAGCAATGGTTTCAAGTTGGAAAAAATCAGATTCAGGAAGGATATAGGAAATCACTGGTTTGGTAATAGAGTTGTGAAACAAACTCCCGAGTACCGTAGTTTTAAAAATAGGTTAAATACATTAGTGGGTGTGAGTTTGACCTGACTAGTTTGTGCTACTAGATCTCATGCCGTGCTCCTTCCTAAAGTGAATATGACCTCACCTGACTAGGTTGGGTCATTGGCTTAAGCCGGTAGGAGACTTGAACTTGCCTCGCATGGGCCAGTAGGCCTGCTGCAGTGTTCCTTCTTTATGTTCTTATATTTAAAAGAAATCCAAGCCTGAAAACTGGTTACAATCACAATGTTAAAAATAAACCTTTGCCTCTCATTCAGCACTTCAAAAAATGCATATTTTACTAACATCTGAGTTTCGTGGAGCTTCGCTATGTTGCTCCAACACTATCCACCCACCAAAAGGGAGGGTGGGAAAATAAGTTCCTTGTTCCTTTTAATATTTGGGGAAAAGAGGAGGAGTTAGCTATGGACAGAAGGGGCTAAGCACTGACCATTGGTGAACCAACAAGAAGAATGGAAGGTTTAAGGTTACCTGGTGAGGGTAACTAATTTAACATTCCTACCTTTCACCAATACAGTTTATAGTCCTATTTCTCATAGTTTATTATTGGAATACACTGGAAGATAAGGAAATGCAGATGGAATATACACTGACTAACAGCCTTTGACAATTGCGACCATGGGTTAAATACTCACAAAATGCATGGAGAAACTAGTCACGTTCTAGTCTAGCCGAAGCTAGACCTGTATTGTTAAAAAGTAGGACGGGGGTGTTAGGGAGGGGGATAGAGAAGGGTAGCAAGCTCAGCCGGTACCCTTCAATAATAAAAGGCCTGTTAGAAGGTGGATGTGTTGCCACACCTCTTAGACCTTGGCTAAGCAGATTTGTTGTAGGCTATTAGTAAGCTAGCACCTAGTCTAAGATTGTAGTTTTGACAGTTAAGTTAAACTAGGAATATAGGTATAAGTAGCGTAAGTACAGCCACTGTCTTACCTCTGTAGGCATACAACTTGGCACATGGATGTCAGAAGGCCAGAGATTTTGAATCTCAAGGGCAGTCACACTTAACACCCCTTGTGAGCCGCTCGCGTATAATAGCATACTATGAATAAAAGCGTGCGATAATTCCAACATTTATTACGGGATCTTAAGACTTTGTGGTTCAATCACGTGCAGGTAGGAATACTCTGGAAGGCACTGGAATAAGGAATTACATTCATGGATACAGCATTGGGTACCTTAGACAAACATTATGTTAAGCCTCTGTCCCCTAAATCTCTCCGAGTCAGTAGTGTACCTTAACAGTGTTGGGATATTGATTGGGCTGGCTATGCCTAGCCAACCCGATGATCATTACATGATCAGCTTTGTAGATATAATGATTTATACCACCGGATTCTCCAACACCCAAAACACTTAACCACGTACTAGCCTCGTGTCAGAAACAGGTATATTTTACCAGCTTATATCCTGGAGCTAGCGGAAGAGTGTGCAATCTCCAGTCTTGAAAAGTAGTTTCCACTTTATAGGCTAGAGATGAAATGCATTATGTTTAGCTGGATTTTGATTGCCGTGATAGTGTTTGGTAAAAACCTTTCTCTCAATGCCAGTGCAAGCAATGCGAATGGCTTGAAAGCTAGGCAAATGGATATTCAACTTCCTAACTAGCAGAAGCCAAACAGTAAACTCAGGGGCTGCTATGGTGAAAAGTTAGTTCCCCACGACACAATACTCGCCCAACTTCTTTCCCATATCTGACAGGGACAAACCACAGCACTACCATCCTCTACAGATGATGCTAGAATCAACACGAGAGTGGCATCCAAAGACAGCAAGTCTTCCAGTGGGCAAATGACATGATGTTCAGTGAGGACAATTTCAGTTACTATGATATGAAGGATTTGGGGGAAAAAAACAAGATAGGAGTACAATACAAACAAATCACCCAGAGAATAATTATGAGACCTAGGAGTGTTAGATCTCACGTCCAAGGAATACAATACCATTATCACAACTGCAAGGACAATGATAGGCTGCATAACTAGAAACCTGGTTGCTAGTGGCTTTGTGCTTAACTATTTTATTACATGTAAACTACAGTTTGTGTCCTACACAATGAAATAAAAAAAATTGATTTAAAACAAAGAGATGCCAAGCCAATAATGACAAGTCACATTCTAGATTGGAGAATTTTTGTGTTCTAATGGCCCCCCCTTCAAGGAGGGAGAAATTGTAAAACTAGAAAATATTGAAAATATTCATAGTTCGTATAAGCAGTCAAGCACCTAAATTACCGAGAGCGCTTTATGTTCCTCGAACTGTACTCAATATTAGAATGTAGGTGAAAAAGGTACATGATAATCTGAACCTGGATGATGCATACTAAAGAGGCTTGGCAAACTGTGCAATATACTTTGCGATGAAGAGCGGGGGAGCGATGAGCACACAAAACTAAGTGTACAGAAAGAGACCACGACTTTACAACACCCTGAATAAAGGGGACGCCATATAGATCCTTGGCTGTCTTAAAGTGGGAACTCTAAAGGTTCCTCAAATCAATTCCGCCAGACTGTGATGAATACATTGGACTGTGGCAGCGGGCACCAATAGCCTGATCGATCAGGCCAGGAGACCTGGTCTGGGACCAGGCTGCAAATGCAGTGACCTTACTGTGTCCACTGCACCCCAGCTTTTCACTGGGTTTATTTTGCTCTTTCCTCACATATATCTCACTCCAGTATATTATGACAGTCTGCAGATTTGGGACAAGGCCCTCAAGTACTTTCCAGATATATATCGTGTATCTCCTCCGCTCCAATGAGTCCATATTTAGGACTAAGGCGTTCCCAGTAATTAAATGCTTTATTGGTTCCAAGATTTGAACTGAAGTTAGGGCAATGCCCTCGAGCGCTCATACCAGTCATGAGCTACACTTTAATCATACTCTAATACTGCTTACTAGGCATAACTGCCAACGACATCCCAACTACTGATACACTACTGACACTTGTACAAGTGGTACTTTACCAGTAATTCTGTATCCTCTCATGTTTCAATATAATAACCGTGTGGTCATATTTATCATTTTTCTCAGTATATAATTTCCCCTGATACATAAATTGCACATTCGTCGCTCAACCTTGGTGTCGAGCGGACGTGCGACTAGCCTGCCTCTACTGGCGCCTTGTGACATTGTTGTTTTCACAACATGGCGCAGTTGGGTCGTCGCCGAGTTAACACTGTGTGTATCCAGATGATTCGTGGGGCTGTGTCGGGCCAGAATGCTTCTGTTCTACTGACTACCATTGTACGCGACGTCTACGGATTGGAGAATGACGATTTGTGTGGTGTGGCTATAAATGGTGCATATAGATTCTTCATTAAGCTTCGCACTGCCGATGTGTATGAGAGGATTGTCGCCAGGTTTCAGGAAGTACCTGTGGATGTGAATTCGGCAGTAACGGTGTGTCTTCACGACGTATCCAGGTACTACGTTTGGGTCAAGGTCCGTAATTGTCCATTTGAGGCGACGGAGGCTGATTTGAGAACAGTTTTTGAGAGATATGGAACTGTTCATACGGCGACGGTGGGCAGGTGGTCGGAAGGGATGTTTCAAGGTCTGCTGGAGGGAACGTTTACGTTAAAAATGACGTTACGCCATCCCATCCCTTCCTACATACTGTTGGAGGACTTCAGGACTCAAGTCATGGTTACCTATGCGGGCAACGTCGTACATGCAGGTTGTGTGGGGCCTATGATCATATGGCTGTGCAGTGTGGAAAAGGACGGGCCCAAAGGATGTTGGACATCAACGAGAGTCTTCGGTGCATCGTACGGAGGAGCGTGGGTCGGCCAACCCTATGTCGGGTGCAAGTTGGAGTGCTGAGGTGGACAGGTCGGAATCTTTGGAGGATGGATGTGCGACCTTACCAGGGGTACCGGAATCATCTGTCCAGGAGTCTGGAGCCGTGGGAGGAGTATCGGCGGCTGATGAGAGGGTAGCAGAGGAGGCGTTTGCTACGGTGTTGCAGGACCTTTTGGGCACCCCAGGTCAGGTGTGTGTGGAGCGAACCTGCAGCTGCCTTGGAGTCAGCGGGGGACAGGGAAGCTGAGGTGGGTGGCCTCTCTGGGGCTAGTGCCTCAGCCGCAGGACAGCTGCTTCACGTGGAGGCGGAGGTGCACTTCGATGGCCTCCAGGAGGTGGGTATGGAGGAAGAAAGTGCGTCACGGAAGAGAGCGGCCCAGTCTGATACGGACGACGTGCTCACACCGGCGCAACGTCCGGGTAAGAAGATGTGGGCTGATGTAGCGAGGGGTGATGTTGGAGGTCCCAAGGGACAGAGACTCTTGAAAGGTGGTTCCCGAGACTCTGGGAGTGACCGTGGTGGCACTCGGGGGAAAGGGGATCGGCAAGTGCCAGTGCCTAAAGGAAAACCCCCTCTGTCGGTTTCAAGTGCTTTACCGTGAATATTAATGGTTTGTGTGATAAGATGAAGCGTGAATGGTTTCGTGGGTATTTGGTGAGGTATGGTATAGACGTGGTTTTTGTACAGGAACATAACCACAAGTATGGTTGTCAGTTACTGATTGAAGGATACACTGTTTACGCTGCACACTCCTTGAGATTGAAAGGGGGTGTGGCGATATTAATTAGGGAGACTAGCCCGTTTGTTGTCCATCACAGTGAGGAGGGAGGGAGGGGCGGGTCATACGGGTGGATGGATCATGGGGGAGGGATCGGGTGTCCTTTGTGTGTATTTATGGTCCGGCGGAAGCGGATGGTAGGGTAAAGACTGATTTTGTGAGGGATGTGTTAGTTTATCACCTACGATCGCTACCTGCGATTGCGGTGGTGGGTGGTGATTGGAACTGTGTGACACGTCGTAGAGACGTGGAACCAAGAGCGGGTATTCGGTTTTGCTGGGGATCTGTTACATGGTGTGGGGTTGGTGGATGTGGGGGGTGCTGCATGGGACGTGGAGCACACGTTTGTGAGGAGAGGTTATGCTGCTCGGCTGGATCGGTTATATGTGACTAGGAGGCGGAAGTGAGGAGGTGTGTGTGTTGGATGTGGTTTTCGGACCACAGGGGTTTGGTGGATTTGGGGTGGGAGGGTTGCCTCGCAGGTACGGAGTTATTGGAAATTAAATGTCCGGTTGCTTCAAGAGGGCATGGGAGGATACGTTTGGGGTTTGTGGGACAGGTTGTGGTCCGAGGTGCGTGTGGATGGGGATTTGTTACTCTGGTGGGACAATGTGGCTAAGGGCAAGATAAGGGACTTCTATGTTAGACGGGAGGAGGATAATCAGTTTGCGTATGGACTTATTAGGTATTTGGAGGGACAGTTAAGGGATTGTTATGGGAGAGGATGTGGGAGTCGGGTTACCCTGTTGTGGAAATAGAGGGTTGAAAGATAAAATTAGGGTTTTGCAAAATGAAAGGTTTGATGCTGCAAGGGTGGCGGGTGGGTTAGAGGAGGTGGTATGGGGTGACAAGCCGTCGGCATGTGTCCTGCGGGGGCAGGCATGTAGGCGTCGGCGACAGAAATTTAGGTTGTGTGTGCATGAGGACTTGGGAGGGTATAGGGTGGGGCAAGAGTTGGTTACGACAGAGGGCATGGGACGGTATGTGGATGGGTGGTATGGGTCGTATATGAGGAGCGGAGGGTGCAGGAGGAGGCTTTAAGGGATATGGGTGGTTGGGTGCAATGTGGACTTGAGAGGGGGATAGGGAGGGGTTGAGTGGTGATATAGTGGAGGATGAAGTGTGGACGGCCTTGATGGGTATGAGCAGGGTAAGGCGCCAGGGATAGACGGATTACCGAGTGATTTTTATATACAGCATTGGGGGTTTTAAAGGGGTTTTTAGTGCAGTTGTTAAATGTCATGAAGAAGGGGTGTCTTGGGGATTCACAGTCTACGCTATTGTGGTTATGGTGCCAAAGGGACTAGTCAGACGACGGTGGGGGACTATAGGACTATTTCCCTTATGTGCGCGGACTATAAGTTATTTGCGAAAATATTAGGCAATCGATTGAAAAGGGTCTTAGATAAGGTTATTGTTGGGAGTCAATATGGGGTGCGGGAAGGTCTATGTACGTGGGGCATGGGGTTATTGGGGGGTTTATCGAGATAGGCAGAAGGAGGGAGGGGGTGTTAGCACTGGATTGGAGGGCAGCGTATGATAGTGTGGAACGTGAAGCGTTGTGGAGCATTATGAGGTGGCAGGGGTTTGGTAAGGAGATGGTGAGTTGGGCACGTACTTTGTACTGGGGAGCAAGTATGTGTGTGCAGTTGAATGGGAGGGTGGGGCAGCGTGTCAGGATGGGAAGGGGTTTACGTCAGGGTTGCCCACTGTCTCAAGTTGTTCGCATGCCTGCAGGACCCATTTTATAGGGCTGTAGAAGCGTCTGTTCGGGGCAGGGAAAGGGGATCTGGGTGTTGGGAATCCTGGTATAGTGGGCTATGTGGATGACACGACGATTCTTGTGGAAAGGGGGATTAGAGCGTGTGGGCAGGGTCATTGAGGTTTTTGGGGAAGCGACGGGTATGAATGTAAATGAGGATAAGTCGAAATTCATGAGATTCGGGGACTGGGAAGGGATGGTGGGCGGGGGTTCTTGGGGAAGGTGGTGTTTAGTGGATCGGGTGAAGATTTGTGGTGTGGTGTATATGAGGGATGCGAGGGAAGCGAGGGTGGTTAATTCGGAGGGTGTAGTACAGAGGGTGTTGGGTAGATTAGATGGTTTGAGGCCGTCACATCTCACGCTGCACCAACGGGTAATAGTGGTTAACGTGTTGCTATATAGTAAAATATGGCATGTGGCGGCATTGTACCCGTTGGTGCAGGGGGCGTTCAAGTTGTTGCGTAGGGTTTTTCGTTTTATTTGGGGATCGGGTTGTGATTGGTTACGAAGGGGGGTGGTTACTCTCCCGTTACGCCAGGGAGGGCTAGGGTTGATTCCATTGGAATGCAGATTGAAGAGTGTTTATGTGAAGCGGGGTTACCTGAGGGTGGTTGGGGATGGGGGAGGGATAGGGCTTCTGCATGAGGATATAAGGAGGTGGTGGGGAGGGAGGGATTTAAGGGAATGTGAGGACATGTTACGGGTCCTACTTATTGTTAGAGATCCTTCACATATGAGGGTCAGGACTCTTGAGAAGGCGGTGCGGTCTCGGGAGGTGGCAGGGGTGGAAGGGGTGTACCCTCTGTATGCTTGGAAGGATATTTGGGGGAGGTTAAGGAGATTGCGGCTTCGTCCATGTGTGCGGGAGGTATTTTCCGGTTTCTTCATGGATTTTACCGTCAGGGGTGGTTTTACGTAACAGAGGTCTTAGGGTAGATGGGATGTCAAGCTTGTGGGGAGGATGACACAGCGTTTCATAGTGTATATTTTTGTGAGCGTTTGGGTGTTGTGAGGGAATGGTTGGGGCGTGTGATTTGCTTAGTGGGGGGGGGTGGATTGTCAGTGTTGAGGGCACTTAGTTTGGATGTGGGAGGAGTGGGGGTGGAGGTTCAGAGGGCAGTGGCGTATGTAATGGCAGATTTTGTTTTCATTTCATGGGCTATGAGGGATAAAGGGGTTAGTGAACGACGGATGGCACTGGCGGCAGGGTTTTATAGAGCGAAGTGCCGAAATAGGGACCTCTATGGGGAAGGTGGGTGAGGGATTTTCCTGTGGGTTACAGGGATTTCACCATGGGGGTCTTGTGGTCCTTGTGAGTGTCAGGGGTATCCGACGGGCTGGTCTCCCGTGGGGGGGTATTGTGAGGCATTGACTGCGGTTGTTGGAGCTCGTGTGATTGTGCGTGAGGGATCGAGGTTGGTTAGCTTAGGGGGGTATCACTGTATTGTAGTATGTGTTTGTATGCACGTAGTGTGTGGAAGGGCATTTACATTGTCCTGTTGGGGTTTTGATGTGTGGTTTAGTATTGATGTATCACTTGTAACTTTTGTGATATGGCCGAGCTGGTCTCGAGACCCTATGGGGTTCTCATAATGTATATAGTGTGAAAGGGTGTGCTCTCAGTGGTGTAGGTTTGTGTAGAGCGCATTGTATATCTGCTCTTTAGTTAGTGTGTGGTTGTGTTGAGTTGTTGTAATGATATTGACTGTAAAATGTATGTCTTGTACACAGTATTTGGGATGATGGTTTTGCCTTACGTTATCGCTTTATTGTATATTTTCTCTTGTATTTAAGAGTTTTGTATATGTTATACTTGTGTTTCAATAAAATATAAAAAAAAAAAATCATACTCTAATACTGCTTACTAGGCATAACTGCCAACGACATCCCAACTACTGATACACTACTGACACTTGTACAAGTGGTACTTTACCAGTAATTCTGTATCCTCTCATGTTTCAATATAATAACCGTGTGGTCATATTTATCATTTTTCTCAGTATATAATTTCCCCTGATACATAAATTGCTGATTAAGTGATGTATAAGTGGTAAGTGCTCTTCAAAAGTAAGGTGCTCTATCGGGAGGTGAAGAGGGGAGGTCTCGTAAACCTCAGTATGACAGTTCAATGTCAGGATAAGTGTTGCATAAGCTTAAAGCTGAAGAAACATTTAATCGTCCAGGCTAGTGTAATCCAGGGGGTTATAAAGAAGAGGCACAGGGTAGAGGTGCATCTATGTACACTATTTTATTCTCGAAATGGGGATTAAAATATTCTTTATTGGGGTACATAGGCAAAAAGGCAACGTTAATTATCTTTATGCAGTAAAAAGGTAAACAAAAAGGAGACAATGAACCTTTTATAGTTCTTTTTTTTTTTGAAGGGGGGAGGGAGATTGAACTGTTCAAGTAGTACAGTACCTGGCCCTGCAAACTAGTCATTTACTGACTGCCAGACGTCTGACTAGTACCTTTCCCTAGTCCTTCCTCCTCCCAGAACTAAAACAAATTTGAAAAAAGCATTAGGCTTTTTTTTACCATTATTTAAGTTCCTCCCATTCTAAATTTAAAGTTTTTTTCTGCACGCCTTTATGCCCTACTCCCCCATATCCTGTGATTATATTTTTGTGAAGTTAATATTTATTAGTATCAAATTAAACTTTCTTGCCACATTTTTGAGTTCGAAGTTCATGAGAATTAACTTTTCTGTACGAGTGTATACCTAAAAGTATTAAAAATAAATCTTGACCAGCGTCGACAATGGTCCGGTGTAGTGTAACAATGCACTACCAGTATCAACATCGATCGTCATTGATTCTCCAGACAAGCCAGGTTCCTCTGTCATCCGTATTAGATTCCATTAATTGCACTCCAGACCGCTAAGAAATTTGTGACCTTGACACGAAAAAACTTATACTTTGCATAAAAGTGTAGCCTAATCCTACATCATCTCTCCCTTTACTATCCCATATGCTTTGATAAGTTGCGAAAAACTCATGTGGTTTTACTAGGTTGGGGGTCTGGGAGGGGGGCAGTGTCTGCACTTCAGGGATTATGGTAAGTTGGGGCAAAGTAGTTGTAGTAGACTGTAAAGGGGATGGGGCAAAGTGACTGTGGTAGATGGAGGTACAAAGTGGTTGGAATACGGAGAGGGGATGGGGGTCCTCACTGCCCTCCAACCTACCAAAACCGTCAACAGTTCCATGTATATAAAGCACAACCTTAAGTGCCAGCAGCTGGCTCACGTCACCTAGTTGTTTGTGGCTAACAATGAGGGCCATGGGAGGGAGGGGCGTATTGTCCGACCCCCTGGCCTTCATGACACACTTACCCAGATGAGGTAGACTCCAGTACACACTACCACGCCCACACGATCAACGCCACGCCCACACCACAAACTCAGAAGCCCTGGATGGATAGGTGGATTATTAATGTGAGGATTCACGTGCGTGCGCGAGAATTCACGAGAGCTGATTAATGTGCGAGGATTCGTGTGGGTAGATTCATGTGCTCACGTGATAGTGTTAGTCAGCAACAACTGCAGTTACTCTTAAGATAATGGTTGACTGCGGGTAGTAGAACTAGTAAACTATCACTTACGTCTTTCCCCTAACCTAGTTCCCACCATAACTTTCGCTTTAGCCTCGCCCACTAGTCACTTGCCAGCCTGCACGAAGGTTAATCCCCATTTCCGAGCAAACATTCTAGACGATGTCTGACGGATAATTGATCCAGGGTCCTTCCCTTGGCATTACGTGTTGGGGTGAGACGTACAAAAGAAAATAGGAAAGACTCCAATTCTCTTCCCCTTCCCTACCTGAATGACGGAAGAGTAAAAAAAAAAAAATCAAAATCTATAATTCATCAGTGCTGTGCTACCTTATTTATGAGATCCACAGTGTGGAAACAAAAGCTAGTTATGTCTCCCCTATCGTATCCCATCACAAAAGATGGACTTCAGACATCGGGTAATTAAATCAGAACCTCAGTTGGTCGACTTCACTACGACGATAAGGATATCGCCAAAATTTTTCGAAAGGTTTTCTACTCCCATAGTCTGGGCCAGGCTTTTCTGGTGCTTGCCTGGTCAACCATTCAAATCCCATTATGGGATAAGCAACTTAAAAGGTTTTGTTCTAACAGAGCTGGCATTACTATCACGCGGGATCTCGGGATGCCGTGCCCAACAAAGTCAGAAATTAGAGGTATAAAATGAAAAAAAACTTGTCTAAACCTTTTCATGTGCATTTGGGGGGGGGGGGGTCTCCAAGCATATTGTATTTTCCATTCAGTTTGTAGCGCGTATTCCAGGGATAGAGAAGGGATGGATGTGGGAAAGAAAACTAAAGTAATACAAGGTTTAGCACATTCTAGGAGGATTGAGACTGAATAAATAAATATTGGGCAAGTGGGGAATCTACAAGCTAGGTTAACTCCCTGTTCAATCGTAGTCAACACCTAACCTGCCAATTTACTTAAAAGGAAAGAATGATTGCTGCGAACTAAACGAGACTATGCGTGTGATTGCACTTACGCATTTAAGAAATGTATAAATTAGTACCAGTGTCAAACCACATATTTACCTGGTTACCTGTAGAGTAACAATGTACAGTATTTTATACATTTGGAGGCTGCTTTAAGAAATGCTAGAAATAAGCAGCATACAGGAAATGCTACGCCAGCCAACCATAAAGTGTAAACTGTTAAATCATCCACAATCTTATCCAGTTTCCATAATCGCCAATACACCTTAGTGATATGTTAAGTAAAAGGACACAAATGCAACTAATGTGACATTTTATTGTGGCAACGTTTCGCTCTCCAGGAGCTTTCTCAAGCCGTTACGTGATAACTAGGTCACCACCTGTGACGGGGAGCCTCCCCGTTCCGGTCCAGCCAGCGGTAACATCACTAGTGGTCTCGCAGCCCTACGGATTTAGCGCTCCCAATAGTTATAATGGCGGTCTTCCTCAATGTTTGGAGTGCATATCAAGAAATTAATCCCCAAATATGGAATGTGTATATACTATAATTCTTTCCTTGTCTTTCAGAAGAAAGTTTCAATGACATAACGGCACTTTGACAAATTTAAACCCTATTTACTGGGTCACTGAAGCTGAAGTTCACCTGCACGAAGATTTTAATTCATCAAACAGATATTAAAATAAACAAGTCTATATACAAGATACATCCGTATATAACATGTGATGTGTCGGTCTTTGAGGCACCACAACTTCCCACCCACTGCAGTAGATATACACCTTAAGGCACCACTAAACGTACAAGTTTCCCCAATTGTAAAACAGCATACACTTCAAAATACCAACCCATCATACACAAAAAAGTGTCATTCACAAAGCTAGCGGTACAGTAATCAAATTCACTCAGACTATTACAGTAATGTCAGAAGTACTTATACCTACGACAAGTTTGGCACAACTCTGTTGCAGTGCTGCCAGAGCACAAGTCTGGCATGTAGATTAGGATAGAATTTATTTCCACAAAGCTCAGGTGATATGAACAAAAGTATTTTCTCAAGTTATATATGGCAGCTCACTCTCTCCATCAGTGGTACGTACTCACATATCTGAACGTTTCCTGGTTGCTCTGCCACAAGTATCTCGGCCTAAAATAAAGAACAAATGGCAAGCATGCACGAAGCATTAAGAAATTTACTTTGGGCACCTCTAAGAATATTTACGTAGTAAAATGAAAATAGGTTTAAAATGTTTTAAACAAAACCTCACAATTTAAACTATTGTTGGAGGCATTGATAATATGTGGCGCATTTTGTTAGTATTACACACTGCCAGGGAAAACCAATTTACCCCACGTATCAAGAATCTTTTACTATTTCCGATTAAGAGCACACTAGTGTTGAAAGCATGCTGACTAAGCATGACAGAATTCAATGGAGTCAAATTTAACAAATTCAAAACAATGAATGCTGCCAAGTCAATGATGGCACTTCAAGTCACACTGTCTCTCTACGTGAATTACTGCTGGGTACTAATAGCCTCCTTTAAAGCAGGCGAAATTGCTGAACTAGAAGATGTACAAGGAACCATCACAATTCTTATAAACCCAGTAAAGCACAAATTACTGGGAGCTCCTAAAGTCCTTGGAACACAGGCGAGAAAGATTCATCAGAATCTATGCCTCAAAGACACTGGAGAGTTATTGATGTACAAAGTATATGTATTACTGACACCAAACCTGCACACCAAAATTATTGCTTATGAACCCAAGAGGCTTGGCACTGTGCAGGATACTTCCAATGAAAAGCAGGGGAACGATGATCACATAACTCAGTGTTAATAGACTACAACTTTTCAACACCCAGCCTTCATACATTGGGGGATTACCAACACCACTTGGCCATCTTCAAGAGGAAACTCCGGATTCCTCAATACAGTTCCTGATCAGGCGGAATGTTTACCCGGAAGAGATTCCGGGTAAACTCCAGGAAATATCTTTGTTACTTTTTTTTAACAGTACAGTGTTAGCCCTTATCTTCATACACACAGTTTAAAACTGAATCGTTTTGCATAAAATGCTACAGCAGAATGCAAGCCAATCTCTCTTCCTTTTCAGCAAGGCTTATAGGCAGTCAATCGGCCAATGAGGGTGGCGCAGGTGCCTGAGGAAGCGTTGGGATTGGTGGTCAAAGAGGCAGGGCCACCACAGGACACGACAATGATTATCGTTTAGGCAGAACAGCTCACAATTACACTAATTGCAGTCACTGCCTTCTTCAGCGTCGGTCAGGTAAAACTAGCTCAGCAAAGCCAGGGAAGAAAGGTGGTAAAAGGTGAAAGCAAAAAAAGCAAGCCTGAATGAGAAAAGGCAAGGACCCGTGAGGAATAACACGAGCGGTGAAAAATGTGCACCTACCCACGACTGGGAGGTAGTGAGGTGGTCAGCAGTCGGCAGAGCTCTGCACAGCAATGGTTTTCATTGTTAAGAAAGTGCTTTATGTACCCAGCGGCCAAGTAACCTGAAGAGTATCCAGGGTCAACGCCCTCTGCAGCCCTTGATCCTGGTAGATCAAGGCCTATCAACTAGGCTGCTATTACTGCTGGCCGCAACGAAGTCAACAGACCTATTGGTCAGAACCTGATTTGAGGAAATTGTCAGGTTTCCTCTTGAAGACAGAGATATGTTTGAAAATTTTCCTTGTACACTAGGGGAGGGCACTGAAAAGCCGGGGGATGGGGGTAAGGATGGACTGACATTCATCGAGTTATGTGCCCTTACTTGTTATTAAGAGGTGCTATGCGCCGTCTGAAAGGTCTCCTTTTCATTAAGTGATTTCATATGTAGGTTTTGGACCAGTCCCTCCAGGATTTTCCAAGCGTAAATTATTATGCATCTTTCTCGCCTACATTCCAAAGAATACAACTGAGATTTCAAGCGTTCCCACTGAGTGTATATGGGCACTAGAAGTTCAGTTTTTTTAGCTCATCCATCTCGCCTGCACTGAAGTACGTCGTTAGTATAGAGAAGTATTCTAGCCTGGGAAAAAAAGGGGTTCAACATCTCTTTCTTGAAAGTTCTATTTATCCAGCCTTCCATTTTTCTTGCGGTAGCACTAGCAGCACTATTGTGATCCTTGAACGAGAGTTCTTCTGACATCACTCCCAAGTGTCGCACATGGAACTTTCGCTCTAATGAATTTGACCTGTACTCAGTTTCAGTGGTTAACGCACTAGTCTGCTAATTTTAGGACTAGCTTGTTATTGGTTGAAACCTCACCCACTTTGCGATTTGCTTGCAATCGCGTTTTGCTATTTTTTTTGTCATAATAGCAGTTTTGAGGCGACGAGCTAGAGCACGCCACAACCATGCTAGTGCGAGATCAGTCTGTAAAAACCTGCATTTGCAGCCACACTGGGTATATGGAAACACCGTTCCGTGATTAATTAAAAGCAATAAAAATATTTTAAGTCATTTGTTACACAAATGGAAGCGACAATGTTTTACGTAAAAATTAGAGTCAATGTTAAAACATTTTAAACATTCATATTAACATTAAAAAAAAGGATATTGCATGCCCGATGATGGCTTACAACTCTACCAGGAACTACGATATTTAAAACAAGGCCGGACTCCGGGAGTAGAAAGACTCTGAACTCATCAAAGGTATATCAAAGGTATTGTTACATTACAAGCTAGGAATTTTAAATAATTTATAATATATCTTAACCCACTTAAAAGAGGGCATTCCTCACGCAAAGGCATGTAGAATATGTCCTGCCGACTAAATTGGCTACGCTACCACCACGAGTCAACAAGATTAATGATTATCTAGTTGTGCAGTCGCTTTCTTATTTATTTGTATAAATTTATTTCATTTTAATTTTTTAACGGTGATTTTGAAATTAAGCCTAGGCAGCAGCAGTAGGATAGTCGTGAACGAGTGTGGTGGAGAGCCGTTAAAGGGAATACTGCGTGTATCAGTATATTACCCCCACCCGTATGTCTGCCACAACTACGTCCCTTCGAGGGAATCTATTTTTTTCACAAATTAGTTTTACATGCTAAGAGAATCCTACCTCAGCTTATTTCAAGGGTCCAGCCCTATCTAAGGTATATCACCGCCCCCAAGATGAGACCCACACCAGTCGGTTAACACACTGGTACCTACTTACTGAAAGGTGAACAGGGGCAGCAGGTGTCAGGAAACATGCCCAACTTTTCCACCCGTACCGGGGATCGAACCCCGGACACTCAGTGTGAGAGCTGAGCCACGGGTCACCTATCTTTAAACACTCTTTATACCTTTGATATACCTTTGAAGAGTTTCGAGAGTATCTACTCTCTGAGCCCGGCCATGGGCCAGGCTCGTCTGGTGCTTGCCTGGTCAACCAGGCTGTTGCTTATAATTAAATTTCATGTAACAAAATACAAATATGACATTTCCTATAGATACAACTTTACAGTTTAGTACCCTAAGGCAAGGATGTCAAGAGGGAACGACAAATTCATCAAATCAGTTTCTGATCAGCCGGGCTGTGGTGCATACACGCTGGGCTGCGGGTACCAACAGTCTGATCGATCAGACCAGAAACCAGGTGGTCTGGGCTAGGACCGGGCCGCGGGGGGTGGTGACCCCAGGAAGCTACTGCAGGTAACGGTCCTAGCATCATTACAATTTCTCATCCTCAAGAAACGAGAGCACTAACTACACCTTCGTATCATTTTTATACAAAATTAAAATGCTACATTACGTTTAATGGTGACAAATAACGAAGACTCAAAACGAGCGCAGTATACAAAATGTAGGAAATAATATCAAGAGAGTAAGAAACAGGTTGAGACTCAAAAATAATCATTGTAATAATGTTGGTAGAATTACCGACAACGTGTTAGGTAAAGAACACATGTGCAACTAGTGCGACATTTTATTGCGGCAACGTTTCGCTCTCTGAGCTTTGTCAAGCAGTTACAGCTGTAATGGTAACGGTTTGACAAAGCTCCTGGAGAGTGAAACGTTGCCACAATAAAATGTCACTTTGGTTACACGTGTCCTTTTACCTACCTAATCGTGTCAAGAGGATCTCTCATTTGAAAAAACAAACGTAAATGCAGCGAGAGTCAAGAAAATCAGAGTGGATTTTGAGAACTTTAAAAAATAACGCCAAAGATTGTACTTTTAAAAAATATTAAAATTGAGAAAACTTAAAACATGTTTATACTCTCAAAGCGCCTTTCATGGCAGAAAAAAGCGGCGCTGGAAAATATAGAACTCGTACGCTGTCTGCATAGAATCAAAACATCTGAATTATCGGGAACACCTGTGTTCTCTGGAACAATGAGATGGCCTGATACATACTGGGAAGATACCAGAGGGCCTTGTCCCTAACCTGCACACTACTAGACCGGAGTGGTATTTGGGAGAGTGGAATAAACCCAGTGAAGCATACAAGGGCTGTGTGTATAATAAGAACACTCACCATGGCCCTCAACTAACATTACCAGCAGATACCAAATTCTGGCAAACCGAAGTATTAGACAGCTTCCTTCTGCAAATGCCAGATCAGCAAGGTTGTGATAACTATTAGCCTGCGGGCCGCTAGCACAAACAGCCTGGTAACAGGGAAGCCTGGCCTCTCCAGACTGCAGGGGTAGAGCTCTAGAAACCGGTAGAGTTAAATACTGATAAAATTAAAAAAGCTACCTTAAATAATACCTAGCCATCCGGTTAATTTCCCTTTCGTTAATTTATCTGAAAGAACAGCCAGAATAGCTACAAATTAAATTAAAACAATTTCCGGGAAAATATAAAGGATTAGCGCGCGCCAGCCAGAACAGGCGAGGTGTGGGGGCCAGATATAAACACTGCTTCAGGGCCAGAACTGAACAAAACCCAGGTTCATGTGTTGCCAGAACGCAGGAGGTTGTCCAAATTAGAAACCAATACTAGTTACGCATTTCTTGAAATTCCATAACACAGTTTAATTTTCAAAGGTTCGAGGCTGCAACACTATGTTAACAGGCTTACTAAAAATATCTTTAAAGGCTAAAATAATTGTGAATTATATTTGCTATCAAATAAAAGGGGGGTGGAGAGGGGGGGAGCCTTCCAAGACTTGTGTATTATTTAGTCAAACAAGCTGTCTCTAGACTGACTTAAGCGTATTTGGTCAAGAGAGCACTTGACATCTTTCTAGTAAAATCATGCAAATCTGTGGTCTACATGGAAACTTACAGCTCTGCATATAAGCAATCACCAAGGAAGACATTGCCAGAGAAGAGAATAATTATTATCTTCTTTAATACATAGTCTAATATTGCCTTACCAATGTAGAAAGCACAATTCATGTCCAACAAAATGCAAACATCTAGAATGTAGAGTATATCTACTCAAACTGGCTGAAATTATCACATTGCATTATTTACACTTGGAAAATTAGTAGTTTAAATTTATTTCTAATTTGTGTGAACAGTAGGAACTGAACACGGTAAATTATCCTAATGAAAAGATGCTACGCCTACACCTTGAACCCAAATACATTAAGATCCTAATTACCCTCTAGTGGAAATCTCTCTCAACCACCCGCCCTTCTCCAGGAGTGGCTGCAATCCATCCTGATTAGCCGTGAGATGACGTCCAGCTAATCAGAACTAACAATATAATTGATCAAGCCATAAACTTAAGAGGACCTGGCCACACACTGCCCCGGTGATCACTGGAAGCACTTAAATTGCTACCTACTTCTCTCGTCCCAATCGCCTTACGTTATTCCCTCCCTTTCCCACCTGCAGTATCATCTCTTCATTCCTATTTAACATTATTTTCTAAATTCGTGTACTCTCGCGGACAGCAATAGCCTAGTTGTATTAAACAACCAAATGAGAAGCCTAGCTTGTAAGGATAGGCTACCTGCATTCACGTATGCGAAATTGAAAGCTTGCGGGTTAGTGAATACACGCACGAGTGGGTGGGCGGTGGCGTGCGAGGGTGGGTGGTGGCGTGCGAGGGCGGGAGCATGGTAGAGGGCGTCAGCTACGCCATGGTCAGGTTTTCGGCTTTAAGCTGGCGTTCAGTGCAGAGTATAGCTGTCTGCCGCGCCAGAGGTGAGGCAGCGGCAAAGAGAACTGAAAATTACTCACCCTTTTCTGTATTCCATCCTATTTCGTATTCCCTATTCGAAGTTTTCTAATCTTCCTGTCCATCATTTTCCCTATTTTCTTAATATTTTCCTCTTCACTATTTATTGCCATCTTTAAACACACCTCGAGGTTCTCGCCAGCCTAGCAACACGTTTGTTGCAGGTTGCCTTATACAGGCATCGCTCTTTAGTGCTACGCCAAGTGCCACATCCCTTTAAGGGACAGCAGGCCAGCGACACTGCTGGTGGCTCAGTTGGTAGCGTCATCAGCTCTTGTACACAGACGACCGGCATGGGTGAAACACTGGGCGTTTCCATACACCTGCTGTCTTCACCTAACAGTAAGCAGGAGTAACAGCAGGGTGTTAATAAATTGTTTCGAGTGGCATACTGGAAAAAGGATTAAATGACCCACAATGGAAATAAGCCAGACAGTTCCCCATAACAAGCCGACTACTGTGTTATCCTGGGTTACAAACCCTCTGGGTTGCGGGAGTAGGAAAACTAAGCCCATCAAAGGTAGGCATAAATTAAAGTCAGTGAAAGGAACTAAAACCTTTTAGAAGGATTAATCGATTGTTATATACGAGTTGTACTTTCTAAACACTAATCTACACATTGGCTTGGCTTGTAGCTCAATTGGTAGCGGCCTTAGCTCACTTTAGGAACCAGGGTTAGATTCCCGGACGAGTGGAAACTTTGAAAATGTTTCTCGCACCTGCTGTTTGCCTTGCAGTAAGTAGGTACCTGGGTGTAGGCAGACCACATCATCAATGGAAGCAAGTCAGTGATAACATAGCAAGCCAAGAGTGATAACATGGGTTATTCACCTTCCAGATTAATAATCCATTATTATAATCAAATAGAAGCGCTAAACCACAGGGGTTATACAGCATTAATAATCCAAGCAAAATCTAACTTTCTCAATCTTTAGAAACTCACTTTAAAGAATCATGTTGCAAATGGCTATAACGTAGAAACTGGTCTTATGAAAAAGCCATTAGCAGGAGCTGAGACTATCTCCCACCACAACGGCGAGAACAAATGATATCTTAATTGGTTGTACAAAGTATAGTGATACCGACAAGGTTTGTTAGAGAACACGTACATACGTACATTACGAATATAAATACCATAAACGTCGCTACGAGTGACTGCAGTTCACCTGCAGCTGAAAGTTTCCATTAAGAAATGTCACCTATGAATATCTTCCGTATCTGTTACCGATTCCGGGGATCATCACCCCCACGACCCAGTCTCAGATAATTATATACTGAACTGAAGTTCAGAAGCTTTATCTGCCATCTTCCAAGTTCATGAGAAAAGACCAGCAATCTAGCTGGAGTGCATTACGCTGGAAATACACCGGGAAAACAATGTACCAAAGGGTACACAGTAACATGTTGCGTACTCTTTTTCCCTGGGTATATGTAAGCCAACGGAAGACAAGACAGCCCAGTCCCATGTCTGCATACTACCATAACCTACTGGCGTGAGGGAATTGTAAAGTAAACCCAGTGAATAAAACAAGGGAGCCACAGGTATAAGAGCACACTATCAACACCCGTGAACCTAGACTATTCAAGCTGTTACCAGCATATCAGACATTACCGAAACGAATGTGCAATTTTAAGTAACTTTAGAAACAGGCGTAAATACATTCTTGCATATACCCAAATTCGTGCTCTTTATAACCCACCTATAGAGTGAGCGCACATAACCTACCGATTCACCAGTCCACAGCCCCCTTTTTTGCTAGATCAACCAGGCTGTGATGAATATGTGGGCTGGCAGGCAGCTAACAGCAACAGCCTGATCAACTAGGCCATCAACAGGAAGGTCTGACCCTGGATCGAGCCATGAGAAGGAAAACTTTGTAAACAGGTCACAGGTAAATCCTAAAGCAAGAACATGTCTCTGGATACTCTTGTGTGCGCCTCCACCTATAAGAGGAACGCACCAGAGTAGTGCTTCATCTGCCATCTGTTACACAGCAACGGTCGTCTGGCTCAAGACCACCACCACCTACCGGATTATTATTATTATAAGCAAGGGGGAAGCGCTAAACCCGTAGGATTATACAGTGCCTGTGGGGGGGGATGTGGAAAGTATTCAGGCTTAATTCAGGTAACTGGAGCACAAATCCAATTCCCTAGATCTAGAGCCCCTCACCAGCGTCAAGGAACCTTCCTTGAGGGGCCCCACCTACAGGAAAGATCCTGGGGGAGGAAAGAGGACTGAAACTGTGGGTACAGTGGAGGGTACAACTGTGGGTACAGTGGAAGGTACAAATGTGGGTACAGTGGAGGGTACAACTGTGGGTACAGTGGAAGGTACAACTGTGGGTACAGTGGAGGGTACAACTGTGGGTAAAGTGGAGGGTACAACTGTAGGTACAGTGGAGGGTACAACTGAGGGTTCAGTGGAGGGGTGTGTAAAAGAAGAAAATTGAAAGTGAATATAGGAAAGAGTAAGGTGATGAGGATAACAAAAAGATTAGGTGACGAAAGATTGGATATCAGATTGGAGGGAGAGAGTATGGAGGAGGTGAATGATTTCGCCAAAATCATTCTGAACATAACGAAAAAAAAAATATTTCATTGTGTTTGTTTTTTAATAAATTAATATTAACGTATCTAAAATATATTTAGTTGGGTTATGCTAAATTAAATTGCGCTTGTTGTAATGAGGTTAGGTAGGTTTTCAAAGTTTCTCTTGGTACAAAATTATAAATTCTTACATTAACATAAATGAAAAAAAACAGCCGTCATGTTAGGAGCCACAGCTATGTCTGACCTTTTTTGTAATTCTTTCCTTGCATATCTACCTTTACCTAACCTTTTCTTCTGTAACGCTACTTGACGGACCGCAAGATAGTTTTCATTTCCTATCCGTTGCTTATAGTAAACCACTTCAGCCAAAGTACTTATTTTTTAACCATTACCTCAGAACTTTTCGAGCCGTAAGGGACCCCTTAAATATGTAATGCTTAACAACAAAACTAGACAGATACTCTTAAGGTTAAGCAAGGATATGTGGGAGTTTCAAACCTGGCAAACAAGTTAGTTTCTCCCGGCAGAAACTGAGTCTACCATGTTTCAACTTCACGAGAACAATACCAGCCGACACTACGGTTGGCGCCAACACTGCTCTTCCGCCAATTTACGTTCCTGGCACCTTGCGGTGATGGTTTAATATCTCTAATCATTTACTAACCACTAATTTGCAAATTTTTGTTATATAACACAACGACACGCATATGAAGGTCATCTTCAGCATTATTCAAGCGCTTCGTTTTCTTAAATTTCATAAAGCAAGATTACCTATGGACAGGGGTCACTGCCCCTGCTTCTCGGTCCCAAATACTTATTCCCAAAACAAAACTAGTACAAACATACCAGTCTGAAATTTAAGTTCACAAATTCCCTTAATATTTAAATTCTTAAAGTTCTTAAATTTATTTTTTGAAGTCCTTAATTGCATCATTACTAGCCTAATGACGGGGAAGATACGGGGAGGGGGAAGAAAGTGAAGCAAAAACAAACTAGAACATTAACCATTAATAATAAACTACAAAAACTAGAGCAGAAAACATCGAAAGTTAATAGTGTATCTCAGTTAATCATGGGTCATCCACTTTAAGTAACTTTCTTGCCCATAGCTTATTCACATCCAAACAGCATCTCTTTCACCCTAACCCGATTTGCGTCATATGACTCCTATGGGTTTACCGCTTACCCATATTAAAAAATTACTGAGTTCGTTCCGCAACTGCCAGATCAGTGCTTTTTCTTCAATGTCACAACTGAATTAGCCTACCTGAAGGGTATTCAGAGGATCAACGCCCCCGCGGCCCTGTCCATGACCAGGCCTCCCGATGGATCAGGGCCTGATCAACTAGGCTGTTACTGCTGACCACACGTAGTCCAACGTACGAACCACAGCCCGGCTGATCTGGCACCGACTTTAAGTACCTGACCAGCCCTTCCCTTGAAGGCAGCCAGGGGCCTATTGGCAATCCCCCTTGTTCAGGGGTTCAAAGATCGCCCGAAGATTACCTTCCCCCAGGTAAAATTTTTACAATGTTTCATGGGACTTTTTGCACCAAAATCGACTAAGTTATCTAGTCTAATAATTCGCACAAATAGCTGTTAGTGAGGGGAGGCGAATCTTCAGGCGACAGTTCAGTCTCTTATCTGTGCAAAAATAAGAAACGTCAATAACATCGGTTGGCACAATTCACAACTAGATGTTACAGTCTGTCCTGGACCATTATAACTGATAACGGTCCAGGACTGATCGAAACTTGGAAAATTCTTTAAATTATGGATGGCGATGAAGCTTCTGTATAAATTTAACTTTACAAAATGAATGCAACACTACGTCCTTGACACTACAGTTTTGTCTTAAAAGACTATAAAGTATGACGTACCTACTAACTGCATTTAAGGAACGAGTCTACAGGCAATGATACGAACGCAAGAACTGGAAAGAGTACGGACAAGAATATGCAAATGAAGGACACTTCTAAACTCAATTATGGAAAACTAAGGCTGGAACGCCCACCTTAAGCACCCCTTCCCCCCTCTTCCCCACAAGGTGACTTAGTCTAGTGGTAAGAGTTGGCGCATTACCGAAGGTACCTTCTTCGATCTCCCGACAAGGCTACACCAGCTACCTGTATCCACCTAGTATAATCGGTACCTGCTGTTGGGAGACATTGCACGCTGAGGAGAGAGGAAGACTGCAAATGTGTAAGAAAACTGAATCTGCTAGTAGGAACGAGTATTGTGTCAATGTATCCACACAATGCAGTGCATCAAGTTTTTCTGTAAATTAGCAGATCTGCAGTGTGTAACAAAAGCTATCTATGATACCCTGGCCATACTCCATCACACAAGAAGTCTTAGTACACAAATAACCCGCACATAGGAGAAAGAATTTCCTCTTTCCTATATACGGTCATTTGTGTATTGTTCCAGTCACGGTATCAAGCCTTTTTGTTCTGTAAAAGTCTGTTAATTTCAGCTGAGACACTTCACTAAGACAGGTAGTCGAGCATTCCACTATGTTCAGTAGCTACGGCAGTTTTAAAGGCTTCGTTCCAGCCGAGCGAGTTGCAATTACATGGGAATTAAGGGTGAGAAGAGAAAAACTACTAACCCCTCCAAGCATGTACCTACCACCACTCCATTCTTCCCACCTCACCCCCTTCCCCAAATCTCCTTCCCCACAATCAACTTTCACCAGCTCATGGTCTCTCCCAGGTCAAGTAACCTCGGTTATGATCACACAACTTTCAGCGTTATAGTAACACGCACTACGTGTTAAGTGATGCCCAAATAATTCTCATGGGTTTCAATATTTGCCATTGAGCATTCAGTTAGGCTTTTTATAGCAGTGAATTTAGTTCTGGGTTAGGCCTGGGAGCACAGACGCAGGCTGGAACTTACTCGAGCTGAGCCTGTCCCTTAATGTCTCATTCAGTACAACAGCTTTTTCCAGCTATTTAAAATTTGTGTACTTCCGCTGAGATATGCAGGTTTCCTTCCCTTTTATGTAACTTGCTTATTGGCAGTAAATATAGATAAAATTATAGTAGCTCAGTCTAAACTAAAAAAAAATAAGTGGTTAAGATCGGACAATTACTAAGGTAAATGCGTTAGGAAGTGTACTGAGGAAGAATTATGTAGTTAGGAAGGAAAGGTAGTTGTTAATAAAAAGTGGTAGAGGGGGGATAAGATCCATTTCTTAGGTTAGATTAGGTAAGGTATGTCAGGAAACAGGACAATTGTTTCCTGATGTGGGTCATAGACATATGATCCGCCACTGGAGCTTTGGATCTGACCGAGGCCTTCCACTGGCTTACCGGTCCACCCATTTAAAAAATTCGCGTACTCTTGTACTGAATATAAAAAATACCTTTGCCATTTTTTCAACATTCGTCCAGACATTTAAATGTTTAAGAATCTCAAACTTTGCAACTTAAGTTTTTATCGTCAAATTTAGACCAAAATGGCATGTGACGCAAACACGTATACTCAGGTTTCTACCGTTAAGACTAGTTCACGTATTAGTTTACCATTTTAATCTACATTGGATATTTAATACATATGTACGGTATATTTTGGTTTCATTCACTCTAGGGGCAAAACTAAAAATAATCTCCGTGTGGGTTTGTTCATTCCTCAATAGCTTAAGGATGCAGAGACTAATCGTGTAGGAGATTAATAAAATATGACACCTGTTACGTTCTGTGTACAATCTACATGCTCTATCACAAGTTCCACAAGTAAGTGAAATCGGCCAGCGTGAGCGAGACATTTCACTGTGGACGAGTTTAAGGATAGGGGTGGGTAGAAACTACACCCACATCTGCCATTTATCACTATTGCCTCTTTCCCAGGACACTGGGGAGGAGAGCCTAGCCACAACCACATCCTTCAGTCACCCCTGCAGGCTTTTGGCATCTTCAGTTCCTCGCCATCTGTCCCAAGTGGACCCTTCCCTACATGTCTACACTCACCAAACTAGCGGCTCCCTCACATTACGCACTAAACGTTAAAACTACAATCAACTTCCTGTCCAGTTACCACTACTCTCAGCACTAACTAATACTTCCATTAGTAAATTTAGTGATTTTTCCCTAGTCATTTCAGCTTTGAAGCTCATTAGTTAAATGAAAGATAATGTTCTTTACAATGCTAAGTTACACAATCCTATTAAAACATTTATTCACAAGCAGGCAAATTTTTAAAAAAATCTGTTGTAATTATCTGGTAACGAGGTGGCCAAAACTAAGTAGGAGACTTTTAGACTGGCACGAATGATCATACGGCACCAATGGTAATCTTACATATTTGAAGGTTTCCTGGTTAGCGCTAGGCCACCTCGTTGCCACTTATCACGCCCCTTTTTTTCATTGGCTTCTTTGTGGTTAAACGATTTTTATTACAGGCTTGTATAAGTAAGCGAGCACAAAGTAAAAATATCAAACCTTACAGGAAGTTAAGAAATTCACGTTGGATAGTTTAAAGGAAAATGAAACTAGAATGGGTAGCATGAAGATCATTCGATAATTTTTCGTGAAATACTGTACCGACCTCCAAGAAGCAACCAACAATAGTCTAACATTGTTTTTTTTTTTCTGTAGGCAAACTAGGGCAGAGGGTCTAAGGAGACTTTCCTGTACGCGCCTTATAGGTAGTTCAATAGTGCAGTTTTAGAGCATCCAGCTAACAACCAAAAGACCCAGTTCCATGTCTTGCCTCGTTGAGGATGGAACAAGTCTCCAAATATCTGCCCCAGTTCACCTAACTGTAAATACGGACATAAAAGTCGGTAGAACGCTGTGAATCGTACCATGGGAAAGAATATGGACCCCAAAGGATACAAGACACCGCTTGACTCTTTTATCCTGAGTTTTTAACCCTCTGATGGTGACGGACAGTTTCGCATGTATTTTACATGTTATATTAACCTACATTTACGTATAGTTAATCGGAAACGAAATTAACTGGCCTATGTATGGCAGCCCAGGGCATCTGTACTACAGCGTTGGTAACCCTCGCAAGCTATCAAGAAAGGATGAGCCGACCAGACCCATAAAAGATTTTCCCTGACGAATTAATTTTCAACAATCAACACTAGTCTGTGGGAGTGTAAGTATAGTGTTTGTTAGGCAAGGTTTGGCACAGACTGGTATTTGCTTATTTTAGTTATTTTGGCAATGTTTGCACCCTCATTCTAATACTAAAGTAGCATTATCTAGTTAAGTACAGCTCCAACTTAGCACCCCTCAAGGGAAGTTCCTTGATGCTGGTGAGGGGCTCTTGATCTAGGGATATGGATCTGTGCTCCACTTCCCTGAATTAAGCCTGAATGCCTTCCATCCCCCCCCCACTGGCGCTGTATAATCCCTACGGGTTTAACTCTCCCCATGATCATCCAACTTAGCAGTTAGGGCCTGTAAGGAGTTTCAAGATATTGGTGATACGTCTTGCGAAGCCGCGTGAACAACTGTATGCTGTCGCAAAACGCTTCTCTGGCTGTTGCAAGCTTTTCTCTCTTGTTGACGGAACCATTAATACACGCGTTCACCGGGAAGGCATTGCCATTTAGCAAGACTGATAAAAGCAAGATAGTCTACACCTGGAAGATTCTCTAAGGATTGGTCCCAAATCTACACACCGGAATAACTACTTATGAACACAAGAGGCTTGGCAAACAGTGCAAGATATCACTGGTGAAAAGCTGGCCACCAGGACTCCAACCCACACCCCCCCTTCCCTGGCCGGCGTCAAGCTCTTAAAATTCCCCAAATCCGTTCCCGATCAGATCAGTTCCTGATTCTGACTTGGTCTGGGAGTTGCGGGGAGAGGTGACCTCTCCAAGAAAAATAAAACACCAAGAACACCAGCATTACAGTTGGGTCTACCAACATTCTAGGCAGTACCTCACACCAATTACCATACTTGAATTTAACAGATTTCTTAAAAGGTTATAAACCTTACTTAGGGTGCCATTAAAATGGGTGCGAGTAGGAACCATCTACCACAGGCTGGTTTTAAGAAAAAAAAACCTAGCTCGACAACAACAAAAAAGAACTAAAGCTCAGACATTCATTCCGGGCAGTTAAGAGCCAAGAGATCCAAGGTGGGTTTTGGCGCGCACCAGCCACGTTGCCACCTTGCGAGTTCTCATTTTCCACTATCACTCCATTGCATACAATTTTTGTGTATCCCCCCTTTCCTCCTTGTCTTAATCTGCATTTGTTTTATCCGGCTTCCTTCCTAATGTTCAACTGTAGAATTAGTGGTTAAATTTCTCCGGGATTTTCAGATTTAAGGAACACGAGTTATATAAAGTACAAAATTCGCATATGTGTAATTAAACCCATTCGCCTAAATAAAAGCCAGTAGGCTCCGTACGGCAAGCTTTAATTTGTTAAGTTTTTTTTAATTAAAGCATCTAATTTTGCTTGAACTGTTACAAAAGACGAGGACTGGCAAATACTCAGCGACATCCAAATTTGGCCCACAAGGACTCGTGCAGGGCAAGTTAGGTAGCCTGGGACTCAAAAGGTTACTCGCACTGGTCTTATTGAAAAAAATAATAATGAAAAATATTTAAATACGTGGATGCTGGTTACGCCTAGCAACATGCTAGACGTAATTACGAGACATGACTAACAGTGAAACGCTTAGCAGCTTACTAGGCGTAATTACAACATGACTACAACGATGAAATATTAAAATCAACATTAAATTCTAAGTCCACATATTTATTCGAACACTTAGTACAAGTTTGCACAATGGCCCAGAGGAAGCGCTGCTTTAGAAATACAATGACAAAACTTAACATAGGCATGGGAAGACATTGCAAGGAAAACCTTCCTAAGTAACAAGAGGAAAGAGGCGAAAACGAGAAAAAAAGTCTTGAAAAACAAGTTGGGCACACCTACTCACCCCCTCCCCTCCCCACTAGAGCTAATGTAACGGTCACCCTCACTCATCCTACCACCTCCCACTTCCCATTTACACAGATTCTACGTAAATTCATGCAGCAGGTCACAGCGACCACATGGTTATGAGGGAAGATGGGAGGGAAGAGTTCAATGGTAGACTTAGGCCCCATGCATGATGAGTGAAGGTTTAAGTGATGAAGGCAAAGGGCATGGGCAAACCCTAAAAGGAGGCTGCCAGGGGTTTCCTTATTTAAGGACGAAGACAAATTAAAAAATCAAGATGTAGAGGATGGCCCAAGCTTACCCCCTCCTCTTCCCTGTGCAAAGCTTGCTCAAGCCCGCCTATGTAGGGGAGAAAAAAAAAACATAAGTGGGCAGACACTGGCAAGCGCACACGAAACACGTGCAGGAAGAGGCAAAGCCACATCTGTTCAGAGGGGAAGTGCCCTGTTGACGCCTGAGGGTAGAAGAGGAAACGAGGTTGGAGGAGAGGTGTAGTAGATATACGTATTTAACCCTATTATAATAAAGTTTTATGAAGACTGTGCAGTATTTTTTACATACTGCATAGTTACAGAAATACAAGATTATGATAGCCTTAATTTTTCAGTGTTTTAATTTTATTGGAGTCCTGATGGTCTTAAATATAACAGTGTACTACAAATAACGAACTGCAAGTAATATAAATTCTTAACTTATCTTGCTGAAATCAAAATATACACAAGTAACTAACCTGGAATATGCTTACATTTACACAAACTAAAATTAGTGGTTACTGGAATCCACACAAGCAGGGCTGGAGATGCGACCGCCTGTGGCTTCCAACAGCAGAATCCAGCAGCTGACAGCACCAGTGTACGGTATTTGTCAAGCTGATGCCAACTCCAGCGGTACGAACATGTGGTACAGCTACATGCTGCTTATTGACTAAACTGAATACCTAAAATACTTTTAACTGTGTCCAAATCACTTTTAGAGATGGGGTGTTGCTTTGCAAACCCGAAGAGTGCAGTTTGCTTAGATGGACTGTACGAACAAAAGCTACGTGAAGCTCATCCTCTAACTTAACGCGGCTAAAGCAAGTAGTGACAGACAAGGAAGCGCTAAACCCGCAGTCATGCAGCGCCTGGAGAATGAAAGGTATTCAGACTTAATTCAGGAACTGAAGCACAGGTCCAATTCCTAGATTAAATAGCTGCTCCTCCCTTGAGGGGCAGGGAATCTCAATCCGCGGCCTCGGAGACCTTCAAACATTTTTTGTGAGGCACTAGTTGCATCAGACGTCACAGCAAGATTAATTTCGAATCAAGGTCGAAACAGGACACCTTTACCTTTGAGGGGTTTCTAATGACTACCCCAACAGCCCGGCCTGGCCAGGCTTCTCTGGTGCTTGACTGTTCAGCGAGGCTATTGCTGCCGGCACCCGCTGGCCCATATAAGTCTAGTTGATTCTACCTGGAGGGCATTCCGGGGATCAACGCCCCTGCGGCCCGGTCCACGACCAGGCCTCCCGGTAGATCAGGGCCTGATCAACCAGGCTGCTACTGCTGGCCGCACGTAGTCCAACGTACGAACCACAGCCCGGCTGATCCGGCACCGACTAAGTATCTGTCCAGATCCCTCTTGATTAGGTACTTTTCGAGTTTCACCAAGACTTCTACACTTGCTCCGGCAGTTTGACATCTGATAAGATAAAATAGTCTGGAACCACGGGTGTTGATACGCTCTATTGTGCCCCTTACTTTTCACTGGGTTTTATATTTTCTCTCAATTAGTTTCAGTTAAAAGTTTACTAATTATATCAACAAAAGCTAATTTTCATTATTTTACCAAGTAGTCAACTTATGAATTATCAAATTTAATTAATGTGACCGACTTAGTGACTCCAACGTTAACTATGCGACTCTGGGTTATGATGAAAGACACCTGTGCAACATCTGAGTTTCTTCTGTTGACGTTTCGCAAACCAGTGGCTTTATCAATACAATGCAGAGGGGTAATCAGCCCCTCAGTCTAGGAGCAGGTGTTTAGTACCATTGTCTTGAATCCGAAGTACAGGCAGCAAGACAGTCTTATATACTGGAGTCAGACGAGATGAAGGCATTGTTACTAGTAATGGGATTCCCCAGTGGAAGTAGATCTTGCCCTTGAGGTTGGCTAGCGGTTGTAAGTACTAGTTGTGGAGATGTTCTCTGTACCAAGATTCCATGATATTGCTTTGAGTGCGTATATCAATGGTATACAATACCTTAGCGTATGAACAAGAACAAAGGAACACTGCAACACGGAGACTGGCCCATGCTAAACAGGTCCACCTCCTACCCCTACCCACTCGTGTACCCGTCCAAAATATATTTAAAGTTAGCCAAAGTTCCTACCTCAAAGAACAAAGTAAAAATACCGTGACTGGAACAATACACAAATAACCAGCACGTAGGAGAAAGACGCTTACGACGGCTTTTCGGTCCGACTTAAACCATTTACAATTCGGACCGAAATGTCGTAAGCGGGTTGTACAAGAATGGTATACAATACCGACAAGATGAAATTAAGACATGTGCAACATCTGGGTGTCCTTATTGTAGACTTTTCGCCATCCAGTGGTTTTATCAATACAAATTCTAGGATATAATTTGAAGACAGTAGAACTATATACAAAAGATGAGGTAATCACTCCCTCAGACTTGGAGTTGATGTGAAGAGCACCGAAGTCGTGGAGGGCTGAGGGACTGATTACCTCATCTTTTGTATATAGTTCTACTGTCTTGAAATTATGTCCTAGAATTTGTATTGATAAAGCCACTGGATGGCGAAACGTCTACATTAAGGATACCCAGATGTTGATAAATTAGACACATGCAACACTTGGGTATTTTTATTGAGGAAACGTTTCGCCACACAGTGGCTTCATCAGTCCATACAAAGGAGAATCATGAAGAACAGGAGGAGTTTGAGGTGGTCAGTCCCTCAACCTTGAGTCGATGTTGTCAGTCCATCAATCTTGAACTTGTCGGTTCTCTGAACCATTCATTTACACCCAGATGTTGCACATGTTGGTGTTAAGTAGTAAGTATTGCCAGGTACACTAACTAGGAATGACCTTTAGGCTGGCTGCTTTGGGTATTAAGAACTGAGGGTTCTCCAGCCAGTGTATGAAAATGGAGATATGCGGTTTGAGAATATATCTGATATTACGACACTACGCTATACTAAAACTTCTTAATTCTAATAATAAAAAAAATTATAATACTGTGTAGTACTAGAAGTCTTGAGGTCGCTCGGGCTGAACGATTTTTAATTAAGGAAGCTTCGAAATGGAGGGTGTTAAAACGTCAAGGTCCAGTTCATTTTAGCAGTCGTTAAGAGTACTTTGAATCATTTGAAAAATTATTTGTCTATTTTCATGAGCATCAAACCTCAGCCATATCTCCCAGACCAATCTAAACTTCAATTAGTCGACGTCTCCCATCTACCCAGCAATTAACGAGACTTCACCCTCCAGAAAATAGTTGGATGCACTGAAAACGGTGAAAGTAAAATAAAAGACAAGAGGACTGAATATTTCTTATGTACAAAATAAAGAACATGACAAAAGATAAAAGTAAAATATATATTTAAACTAAGTGCGCATTTTTCCTTCCGTTTTACTCATCTCCTTACTCTTACTTTCCTCACACATGTCTGTCAGCCATCAGTTTTCTTTGTTCAGTCACCCCATCCCCTTCCCCACTCACTCGCCGCATGCATCTGTCCATCCACGGACATTCCATAGTCGCTATGCAATACGACCCGGCACGTCCGTCGCTTCAATGAAGGGATAAGAAAAGTAGTATAGGAAAATTGGAACGGCAACAAGGGAGATGGGAAAGGGAATGCAGAAGGGGGTGAGAGCGAGGGGGAAAAGAGGGTACTAGTACAGACTGGGAAATTTGAGGGAAGAGACATGGGTTGCAGGGAATGGCGACCTCTGCCTCCCTTTCACCACTGTCTGGGAGTGTACCTGGAGGGTCTTCCGGGGGTCAACGCTCCTAAGGCCCGGTCCACGACCAGGCTTCCCGGTGGATCAGGGCATGATCAACCAGATTGTTATTGCTGGCCGCACGCAATCCAACATCTGACCAGCCTGACTGGTCAGACATATTAACTTTAGATATCTATCCAGTTCCCTCCAAGACAAATAGGGATCTATTGTCAATATTCCCTATGAATGATGGGAGGCTGTACACTTTTCTTAGTGTACTCACGGCACCCCAGCTTTTTACTGGAGGTATGTTGCACAGTTTGCCGAGTTTTGCTTTCGCAAGAAGTAATTTCTGCGTGTAGATTTTGGATTAGTCCCAATAGAATTTCCCAGTAGCTTATGATTCATCCTTCTCGTCTGCGTTCCAAATAGTACAGGTCAAGGGACTTCAAACGTTCCCAGTAATTAAGGTGCTTGACAACTTGTACAGGCAGTGAAGGCTCTCTATACCTTCTCTATCTGCAATTTCACCTGCATTGAATGGAGCTGTTAGTATACGTACAGCAGTATTCCAGCCTAGAGAGATCATGTGACAGAGGATCATTACTGGCTTGGCATCTCTTGTTTTGAAGATTTTTATTATCCATCCCATCATTTTCCTCGCAGTTTTGATTAACTGTGATCCTTGAAGACTAGATCCTCCGACATTATCACTTCTAAGTCCTTCACATTAGTTTTCCACTATTGTGTGGTTATAATCTTTTATACTCCATTCTAGCTTTCACTTACTTAAGTTTCCTAATATAAATGGGTCATTACACTATTAAAACCCATGTCAGCAGACACTTGTCCTGTGTCCTGACGAATACTATAATTGATGGATTAATTGAAATTGGTCCTCATTGATCTTCATAGTTTTATGCCGACCATTGGAGATCTTGGTTTATATCCGCTTGGAGATTTACGGTGTGCTAATGGATGATACGTGCAAATTCTTTGGATTGTGTCAGATATGTGGAAGAGGGTGGGGGAGAGTACTGTACTTTGTGGAACAACGCTTTTCACTGTGGCAGCCTCTTGACTTAACTATTTACTATTTTCTATGGGTTAGAAATTTATAGATCCATCTGCCCACTTTTCCAATTATTCATTTAGCACGCATTTTGTGCGCTATACACCATGATCACACTTGTCGAAGGGTTTGCCGAAGTTTGTGTATACTACATCTGCATTCTATTTGTCCTCCATTACATCAAAGCCCATGTCACAGTGGTCCAGTTTTTGCGAGAGGCAGGAGCGACCTGCTCTAAATCTATGCTGCCTTAGGTTACGCAACTGTTGAGAATCCAAGTGGCTGGCGATCTTGCTGCTTAGAAACCTTTCAAAGATTTTTGTGGGATATTTGTTATCGGACTATAATTTTTTGCTATTGCTTTGCTGCCACCTTTGTGGAGTGCGGCTATATCTGTTTTTAAACTGGGATGTCCCCTGTGCCTGGAGCAGAGTACATGAGCATATTGTCTATAGCTTTTTCGATGTCATAAATTTTGGATATATTGGCAAAGTTAAGTCTCGCTCATAAATTCGCTCGGACTGTCAAATCTTTAGTCTAATTAATGGCTCACTAAACAGTCGTATTGAGAATTCAGCATTTCTATTTACTTTTGTCAATATAAATTCCAACTTGTTTGAGCAAAGGCCTTATACGGAATGTAGTTCTTGCCTTGTTTTTGATGCATGGAAATAAATATTTTGGATTGGTTTCAATTTAATTAACCGCTTTTAACTCCTGTCTCCTGGATCATGTATAATACATTTAACTAACTTAAAGATTTTTTATTTACCTAGACACATGGAGTCTCCAGTGTTGATCCCAGTTTGTGTTTTTGTTGTTAAAGCAGTAATGTGGGTGGTGACGGGTGAAAATTTATAACCTGCCCAGATGTACAAACCTAAGCAAGTGTGGGTGGACCAAACACGGGTAACACCTGTCTAATGAACACCCCTGAAGGCAGCTCTACCTTCAATTCCACCCGCTTGGCTAGTCACGAGGCTTCCCTTCCACCCGCTTGGCTAGTTAAGAGGCTTCCCTTCCACCCGCTTGGTTACAATCACGAGGCTTCCCTTCCACCCGCTTGGTTACAATCACGAGGCTTCCCTTCCACCCGCTTGGTTACAATCACGAGGCTTCCCTTCCACCCGCTTGGTTACAATCACGAGGCTTCCCTTCCACCCGCTTGGCTACAGTCACGAGGCTTCCCTTCCACCCGCTTGGCTACAATCACGAACGCACCTGAGCGCTCACTTACCATAGTGAGCACAACATGCAGGCACTCCCATACCTAATACAATTAAAAAATAGAGGGGAACTAATCTAGTCCTAGTTTCATACTACAGATTCAACTCTTCCAACTTGCGTACAATTTTGTTTTTAAACTACAGAACGTGAACTGAAAAGAGCAACTAAATGACTTATGACTGAGTTTCTCTCGCCAGGAACTAATATTATTGGCTTGATAAAGCTACTAGTTGTTCGTATACATTTATTTCATCCAACTCAGTCCTGTCCTGTGCTCTCCCCACCATGAAAATAATCATTCAAATCAGCCTTAGCCGTTTGACTATTTTAATGATTTTTTTAACTTATTAAACATGCATTCCGTGACATAGCATTACAATATAAATTTATATATTCCTTCATGAAACCTGGCAAATTGTAATTCAGTCTTTCAACTATTTAATACTTGCTCATATTACAATAAAAGAGTCTTAATGAATTCAGTATCATCTATCCACAAAATCCAAGCAAAAGAGAAAATATGCGAATAATTTAAATAAAAAATACATGCAAGTAAAACTGTTGGTCCAAGCATCCTTCTCATGCGTCAGCTTTGCCGAATTCCAAACTAGCGCACCACTTATACCACACTCGTACGGTTACCACCTGCTGAACCATACCTGGAATTTTGTCCTCGGCAATCTCGTTTAACAATCCGTTACACAAGCTCGAGCGTACCACACCCACCCCACCAGCACGCAACCAGAAGCACGTACAGTCTCCACACTAGACAGCCTCGTCATGTTCAGTGACGTCCTTCTGGATCCCTTAAGTCATTAATCCCATAGACTTCAGGGCCAAGTACAAAGCGTATGGTGTCACTGCATACGTATAAAAAATATTTAACTATTTTATTGCTAACTAATGCTGTCCTATATCCTGTTTAAAATGATTGGCCAATCGGAATGCCTTTATGTCGTTGATTATTAAATACTCATCAAAAACGAGAAACTACTTGGATAAAAATTACACTAAAAGTAATGTACATTTCGGTATATTTTCAGCAATGCCGAAAAAGTTCTTGAAACCAAAACATCCTTATACCTGTGCGTATTTTTCTGCCAAGAATTTTTTTACCTCTAAACTTACATCCCGTTAGGTTTTAGTTTTTCATTTGTGAGAAATCTTATTCACTAGATTAAGTCACGGAAGCTCATTTGTCTATACAAGGCATCAGCCGTCAATCTTTCATATTTTCCAGTATATGTTCATTCTGTAAGAATTCGCCAGAAGGTTAAAAAAACAAAAAAACTCGCCTGACTACTAGTCAACTTATGCGCAGTTAGTCCCATGGAAGGCAGCAGTTAACCGCTGCATTTGATATCAGTGGTCACCTGTATGAATACTGCGCAATACCAACTAGGTCCATGACAAAAACAGGACTTAATATGAGCACGTGTTTATCTAGCTTATTAGCTATATAAAAGCTAAACAATACGCCAAGATCCTTAGTTTGACGAAGCAGCTCACTGATAAATCATTTGACTAGTCGAAAAGAACCAGAGTTTAATCCCCAAGTGATGCAAAAAAAATTTTCAAGGTTGAGGGACTGATATGATGCAAGAATTATGGCAATCTCCTTACCCCTGTTTACCAAGCAGTATCCACACACCCGAGTGGAAACCTGCTGTTGTGGCTAGAGGACCTTGGGACCCCTACTGAAAGAGGCAGTTATTAAACCTCTGAGGTTAATCCTATCTCCAACCGCTTAACACCTTTAACACCTTCCAAAGCTATATATAAAATTAGAATCTACCTATATATTTTCCAGTGCCCCCAATGTACTCGCTAAGAAAAAAAATTAAGAGAAACTGTATTCTGCCTTTATTTTCGAACGTGTCAGCATTTCATCTTACGCCTATAATGCTTGAAATGTAGCTTTAGGCGTTTTAGCTAGTAAACTGCTAAACTTAAAAATAGCATTCTTCACATAACTAAAATATAGCTAACAGATAAAAGGTGGAAAATCGCTAGAAACCATCTAAGCCTTTTCCACCTTTCCATCTAATTGTATTAAGCTAACAAAGTACTCAACTACTTGGCAGTTCGTGCCACTCTTCCAGATAATGCCAAGCTACTACTTACCAGTACCAGTTTTAAGTTTAAATTTTTTCCTTCTTGATTCCACCGATATGTGTGTGTTGGATATTTATATTTAACTTCGTGTCTCTCTTTTATAAAACGGACACCCGAACCTGCGTCAGCATAATCTGAAACGAGACCTAGCCGACAAACTGCTGCATTTGCTTCAGTTGTATGTGAACCTTTTCATAGGACTCCTTTCACCGTTTATAGGAGCCTCAATTTTTCTTTGGTATTAAAGATTTACCCATATGCCTACACATGCCACTTCGCCCATAATTATTTAATTCAAGCTCCTGTTCTTTTATGCATTATATATAGGAAGCCCAACATTGACCCCTCTGCAACAGCTCTAGGCTAGTCCCTCAGGTGACACTTTTCCACCGCTTCATATTCCTCAAGTAACAATAAAGACCCATGTAATATGTTGTCTATCCATTTTCATTATCACACGACCATTTTTCCATATCTCACACAGGATATTAGTTTACAATAATTTAAGACAGACCAGCTAATGATTATTAAGCTCTTTCCACATTTTCATAACCCACACCCGCCATTATCAGAACTAAACATTCTGTACTGAAGACCCTTAGGCCGCCAGAAGTTTGTCACATCTTTAGAAACTTAAACCAGTCTCCAAACATTAGAAACTTTTAGAAACCATCCCAGCCGCAACATCTTAGAAACCTGCACAATTTCAACTACCATAAACCGTTCAAGCTGTTGCAGTCTTTAAAATTTCTCTTGTATCGTCAAGCCTGGATGAAAGTTTTTAATGGCCGTCCATGTATCACCACCCACAAACTTTTACAACATACGTTCATAAGCCAGCCGAGCACGGATCTGAAACTCATGCTTTTGTCACTGACATTCCTCACTAACACACCGAGTCAAGTAAAACTAATCATGTTTTTATTTCAAAACTAACACCAGTCTAGCAGCTGTTTACATACTATAACGATAACATCCTTTTTAGGAAAGACGTGATGGGGGAAATGTTAATTTATCACACGACTTCCATGTCATGTCACAAGCCTTAACTTGTACCCATCTTTCCTAGTTTTATGTAAGCCTACAATTATTATTTACGATATGTTGGATTGCTTAAGCTTGTCCAAATCTTTAACCACACAAGGAAATGTTGAGACTACCAAGACACGACATGTCTGGCAACGTGATGGCTGAGCGTAACCAGAGACTTAAATCTGTGGACAAGTATCACTTGCCAGCCTGGGCGATACCATGGGATAAGATTCTCCCCCTCCCTTAGAGGAGCTGTGTTGCTGAACGATTTGTTATGAATTTTTGAGTTATACATCTCTAGGACCAAAAGGTCATTCGGTACTATGCACGAAATTCATATGTGCATGTTAATCTATAACACTCGGCATTAATTATTGTTCCAGTCACTGTATTGTGCCTTTTTGTTCCTTAGTCAATGTCATAAAATTAGAATTCCATGCTAATCCGACCAAATAGGATACGTTAATAACCAAAACTAAAAAAAGTTCAGGTCCAATCAGGCACTTATGTTACAAAAAAGTAACTAATTTGTCAAGGCCAAATCCACAAGCGATAAAATTATCCAGCACATGTTGCAAGGGGCATGGGGTGCAACACTGCTGCAAGCAGGTGGCCATGAGTGTGGCGATTGTACAAATCCTTAATGTACAGAAAAGGCCGAGTGACGTGGGACACCACCACGGGGTTGGTACCACTGTTGGGCGAGGTTGAGCCGCCCCTGAGAGACACCTCAGGGAATAAGCAAGTTTATCTAGGTACAAGTCCACATAAGTACAATTATCATGCATAGTAACGTGTAAACTGCCTAGGATAACCCAAAAGAGTCAGTGACTTATTTCCACTGGATGCATTAGTCAAAGCATAATTTTGTCATTCAAGAATTTAACTAACGCTGCATAAACACACATGACCAACACTTTAAACACCCTAAAAGGTTAAAAAAAAAATCCCCACATCAATTAAAATAAACATGAAATTGTTAGGTAACACCAAAAGAATCTCCAAAGGTCCCTGTAGCCTTAATTATGTAGTTTAAACGAAAATTATGAATTTAATAAATGCACGAATAAAAACGCGTAAACTAAAGGAAATTATGACAAATGTACGAAGTATTCAACATTGATAAATTATGAAGATCCGTAAATTTGCATTAGAAAAATGTTAGAACACGTCTGTAAAGGTGCAAAATTGTACTTTCTAATTGTATTGCCTTAGATATTTTTGGGAGTTAAAAAATGGAGGGCAGTCTTTTTTACCCTCTTGTGTTTAGCAAGGAGAGGGGAGTGAAGGAGGCTTCTGCAGGGAAGAGCGGAGCCAGGAAGCACTCATCTGGTTAAGGGACAAAGGCTAAACTACACAACGGATTTTTTAACGGGAAGGAAAGGGGGGGGGGGAAGGGAGGGATAAGCTCAAGGTTTAAAGATATCAAGGGTCTGCGAACCAAAGAACGACCTCGAAGGGGTAGTGACGTATACACTTTTACATGCCGGTATACATACACACCATATACTGGCCGCACGGAGAAAATATACACAAATAACCCACATTCAATAAAGAAAATATATTTTCAATCTACTATAGAACTGCCTCAGTCTGAGAAGAGTCTAGTAGACCGAAAATATTTTTTTTGTTGTACTGTTGAATGCGTTCTTCACGCGTGTACGGTAATGATGATGGATGATATTACCAATGATACAAGGTTTGTGCATGCAGAAAGCCCGTATTATGCAGTGCATTTCGGGCAATGTTAATGACGCACACTCAGTGCGTTTATACTTTGTGATACATACAAAACCCAACAAATTAACCAGCTGCGCTGTATGACCCCTGTGGTTTAGCGCTTCTTTATTGATTATAATAATAATAATAATATCCACATTTTCTAGCCTAAGATAAACATTCGAAAGTTTATTAAATATCACAGTTTTCATTGTTTTCTGTAACAAAGCCGAAAATAGCCTGAAGCCACGTTTGTCATTGTGAAAGTCCTTCATACACCACCCATTCCCGAGGCAGTAGTTCACGTTCGGTCTCTTTCTCACAGTCTCCGTACGACCTCGCTATATATGTTCTGCCTCCCTATCCAAGGCTGATAGAACTGTATATTTCTCACAGGTACCTAATGGTGAAAAAAACTACTGTACTGCTAGTCTCATCCCTTACCTCCCACCCCAAATACCAACCAGTAACCTTCCACTGAATCCCCTAGTAACACCAATATCGTCCCACTCCATCCCCCACCTCTCCATCCTTCCCTCTAAGAACAATGCCTTACAGGAGGTACCTGATTACCCGGTGTGGACAATGTTGGCCTGCAGTAGCAGCAGCCACATTAGTCAGGTAACCAACAAAAAGCCGACCACAGGTCAAAGAAAAAATAGAGATATGCATAGACAATTGTGACAAGCCAATCCGCCTCTTACTGTGCAGAAACTAGCCTGAGCCAGACAACACACCCAACCCCTCCTCAAAAACTTGAACTTATTTAATATACAAAATATACACACTTATTGTGCCTACTATATATACAAAACAAACTCCAATATCAGCCCTCCACTCAAACTTCTAGACATCTTCAACAGAAAACACAGGCATAACACGAGACACAAAACACTTTTTGACATCCCTCGTGTCCGTCTCTCATTATGCAAAAATGCAATGCACATTAAAGGGCTTGAAGATCTGGAACTCTCTGCCCGAAACAGCAAGAGGTCCCCTGCCCACAAGTAAATTTAAGACTACTCAAAAATCATCTTATCTCAATAACAACCATACTATGCTAAACTAACCAAATTTAAAGCAACTCTCCCAAATATTGTATTATCCCTTAACTATTAAGCCATTATTACAAACTTATGAATGTATGTTTGTATCATTAATTGTACTACCTCATATTAATAATAGAGTAAAATATTGAATATTTGTAATCTACCACTCTTCACCTGTCTAGACTTAAGTAGTCTGCCCGAAATGCCTCAGCATGATACTGGCTTTCTTTGTACCAATCAAATTATGAAATGTACACACACATTGTAACCTTAGCAAAGAAATAAAAATTTTATTTTGATTTGAACTGTACACTTACCGTTCCAGCTGCTGCAAGCTTGGACGGTCAGCTGTAAACCTGGCTTCCCTAGTGACTACCTACCTACCTGGAGGGTATTCCGGGGATCGACTGCCTATGTACAAAACAACGCCAAGGCATAATGGACACTAATACAAAGATTTGCTTCAAATTAAAAAAAACAGTCTTCGGGCGAAGCCCTTGTCTTGTTTCCATTCTCCCTCTGTTTTTGCAACCTGTGGGTATGTTTTACCGGTTTCGTGCACTGTGACTAAGTGCCTGCAGCAGTCCCACAGCAAACATTGCTGGTCTGCACCTCTCAAACCATTTGGGTCCGGATAAAAATAAAGTGCACAGCAGGTCTGATAACCGTCCTCTTGTTTACGAAACTGCTACTTTCCAGTGGATCGATACTTACCTATCACAGTGCCTGGGAAATGGAAGGCAATCAGTTCGATCCAAGGAACGGAAGACTTGCAATTCCTTTGATCAATGAACCCTCCCCTCACTAAGCAACGAGGCACCTCCCTGAGGGGACTTCTCAAACTTATCTTCAGCTTAAAATGGAATATCGTAAGAGATTTGTTTCGTCTAGATACAAGCATCGTCTAAACTCTCGAAATACGTTACCAATAATAAATCTATATGAATTAATGTTGGTAGAATTACCGTCAATATGTTGAGTAAAAGGACAAGTGCAACCAATGTGACATTTCGCTCTCCAGGAGCTCCTGGAGAGCGAAATGTTGCCACAATAAAATGTTACATTAATTGCACGTGTCCTTTTACTCAATCTTTATATGCGTCAGAGGATAAACGAAACTATTTTCTAAACTTGCTAGACCGAATCCTTACCCTTTTAGTGATGTTCAACTGAGAAAATATTGTCCCTTTCAGATTCACAAAGATAAAATTGAAAGAATATAACCGGAAAGTTTAAAAAAACTACATTTTAATCAAATACGTATGCTGATAGAACTTTGGACTGAGTGCATTACAACTGGTCAATTTACTTCCTTAGAACAAGTAACTGAAACTTAAAATTAATGAGTAAATATTTTGTATATTTCCGTGGACAAATTAAAATTAAATACTTCACAGTACCACAAATTAACTAAACTTCGTACACTTATCAAGGTAACTTAGTCCAAACTGTTAATTTTACTGAAAAAAAATCGAACTAGCTACAAGGAAAGTAACTGTAATGGCTGTTCGACATTTAACAAGTTTTGTTACCTTCGATATACCTTTCACGAGTTTCAAGTTTTCTTGCTCCAGCAAGCCCGATGCTGGGTCAGGCTTATCTGGCATTTGCCTGATTAACCAGAAAGTGGCTGTCGGCGACCCGCTGACCCACGTATCCATTACAGCCTGGTTGATCAGGCACTCTAAGATTAATGTTGAACTAAAGTAATGGTTTTAAATAAATAGGATCTGCATAACATGGTCCAATAGGCCTCGTGCAACTCAGATGTTCGCTTTCAACATCCACCGTCTACTCGCAGTCGAGCACTGACTGACCTTGTATTCTGACCGACCTACTTTCTCAAATGTCTCGTGGCCGCCACAATGACCACTTGCAGAAATGGTTTCCTGTTTCTTCTGATCATTGGTCTATTTTAACTTAAATTATCAATGCTGTATATCGAAATTCATACTTAAGCTTGAGCTAATTTGTTAAAACATTAAATTCTATAAAGATGTAATTTAATGCGTAGTATGTACTTAGACTAGATATTTATATAAATTAAAAACTGTCAATCACCTTCAACGCACCCCATCCCCACTAATGTGCATTATTTCAACCTACAAAACTTAAGACAATTCATGATTCAACCACCTTGAAGCACGAGTAACCTCACTTGCAAAGAAAAACAATATAATGCAACAACTACAGGGAAAGTTATAACTAGTCCAGCGATTATTGCCTAACGTCTGGCTGGCTCCCACCCCACCTCCCCCAGCTGTTCGCTCACCCAACGTCAAAAGCTTTACGGCAGAGAAACTTTTTTGAAAGTTCTGAAGTTCGCGGAAAGTGCAGCCAAACATGACAAAGCAATTTAATTTCTGTATTACATGTAATATGACCGCAATGAAAAGCCATTAAAACTCGCCGATCAAATTCAAGAAACTTTTATTATAGATGAACCATGCACACAGAGTATACCCATTATTTAATATAATAATAAATATATATATATATATATATATATATATATATATATATATATATATATATATTACTAGCAAATATTCGTACAATTTACACTAATATTGACAAAATGAGTCAAGTTTACAACACCTTGAACATTAAGTTACGGGACCGTTTAAATCCAATCAACTGATAATTCCTCTCCCCCACCCACCCCCAGCTGGCGAAATTTCTCTTAATGCATCAAGCATTGCATACATACCTATTTCACAACACCTCTTATTGACGACTGTCTTCCATCTGTATTCCTCAACTTTATCTCTCAGCATTCTATGCTTTTTAAAGTTCGGTAGGTATGAAATATTCCAAATATATGGGATTAATTTTATCTTCAACTCTGTATTCTGTAATTGGTAGATCTAATCCTCAGGGATGAAAAAAATCTGGCACTTATTGCCCCAGAAGAAAAAAAATGAAGTAGTTAGCCGAAATCTGAACCCAACACATCAGTGCAAGTGGCCTTCAGGCTAATTGATTAATTTATAAGAAGTTTTAAAGACGTGCCAAAGTACTAATACAACTACAGTATGTATGTAATTGTGTGTGTTATATATAACGTTTAGATTAATAAAGTTTTTGCGATAAACATAATTCATTATTTAGGTAGGTCTTCATAAGATAACTTACCATACTTTCTTAAGGTTAAAACTTACATTTGCGGATTAAACAGGGTTGTTCAGACTGGAATCACACTTTTGACAGGTAAATTTACCTAACAAAATGATACTGACATTTAGAACTTTCACTTTTAAACAGCCCAGAGATATTAGAATTCAAATTCATGCAAGTTAGGTTATCGTCCCCAATCCCAGATCAGGCCTCCCGGTAGACTTATCAATAAGGCACAAACTAGCCGCACGCAGTCAAACATGCACCACAGCCTGTCTGATCAAAAACAGATTTTCTTAACTAAAATTCCATCTTTAATACAGCTAGGGGTTTCTGGTAAATTCCCGTATGCATGACACGAGTTGAAAAGTCTGTCCCTTTACACTTAAAAAGTTACCAACATATTTATTGCACCCCTGATTGTCATTAGGGGTATTTTGTACAATTTGCCAAGCTTTTTGCTTTTGTAGGCAGTGTTCTGCGCAGATTTGGGACCAATCCCTCCAGAATTTTCCAGGTGTAAATTATGAAACTTCTTTCTCGCCCATGTTCCAAGGAGTACAGCTCGAGGGACTCCATGCTTACCCAATAATTAGGTGCTTGACAATTTATATGGGCAGTGAAAGTTCTCTATACATTCTCCGGATCTGGAGTTTTGCCTGCAGTCTAGAGAACAAGTGGCAAATTATCGTTGGATTAGAATTTCTGAAGGTTCTAGTTATCCAGCATGTTTTCCTTGCAAATGTGATAATACTTGTTATCTTTGATTGAGATCGGCTGACACTATCAGTTAAGGTCCTCAATATTCTTCAGTACCTATTGAATGTACGAGTTTTTATACAAGTCTTCATTTTTTAACATTTTTCCATAGAGGAATAACTGAAATTTTTCTTCATTTATCTGTTTTCTGTGGCACACTGGAAGACCTGATTTATATCAACTTTATTTCCTGGGTCCTTAACGGATACCACTAACAAATTCTAGCATCTTTTGACAAAAAAAAAAAAGTGCTTTGACAACTATCTGCTATGAGAACAAGAAATTAAGTAATGTGAGCTTTCCACTGACAGCCTACGATTTTATTTTGCCCAATATTACTTTGGGTTCTGTTTGGTAGTTTAGTAGAAATTATCTACTTTCCCAGTATAATTCTTTTTGAATACATCTTTTATTCTGGAACACTTAATATTTTTCAAAACCCGTTGTGGGTAATTCCTAAGACTCTTGTATGGAAAGAATTTTGAGTTCATTTGTACAGTGATATAAAATGGAGTATTGCATTAAACCCAGCTCTAATGAACGAAAAAAACTGTATAGAGTAGCACAAGTTGCAATGCAGCTAGAGATCAGCACTGAAAACTTAAACCAATCATAAGAGGCCTTCACACGTCTGTACCACTACCCACAATCCAAAACCAATTTGAACCTTCCACTGAGATACAGAACCTTAGGAAGTTTAAATCCAATCAAAAGCATTCTGTAATTATAGCAGATCAATCCAATTAGCTTCAAATTTTCAGCACTGGTGTACTGTAAGGGAAAGGGTAATGCAACTTTTGACATGTACAAGTTCTCTCTGATCAATATTTTCTAGACCATTCCCATTTAGCGTGTCTTAATAGAACAATGCTTCAGACTGGCTTTAAACTTTCAACGCAGGTGTCTTCCTTAAGTTTGCATTGTTATTAGTGCGTAGGTGCAAATTTGCCACCAATTTTAACTTTTAAAATTGTTATATTTTCCTGTGATACAACGTTAGCATTTCTCATCTGAACAGTTTCAATCTTCAGTGGCTGATACATCTAATAGGCAGATTACGAAGACCCACTTCAATTTCTATATTCTTACTCAAAATAGTTTGTGGATTTCTTTGTACTTAAATCAAAATTATAATTATACATTGTAACCTTTGCAAATAAAATCTTTATTCTTTTATTCTTCTTTAGTCGCCAAGATATGATAGTCCCTAAATTAGCATGCGTCACTAAGTTATTTCCTAACTAGGGGTTATCGAGATGCAGGGAAAAGTGGGTGGTAGTTAGGGCGGTGGAGCACATTTTCACTCTCTAAGGAAGGGGGTGTAGGATTACGATCTCTATATGAGAGAGTGGGGAGTTGACCCAAGCTGATATGTTCACTGCTGGTCGGGATGGGGAGGGAGGGAGAGATGCGTTGAAAGGGGAAGTTTGCCCATGTTAAACGTGGCCTTATACCAAACCTTTCCCCACTCTTCTGAACAACCTATTTTAATGTTGTTCCAATGGCTACAATTTAGCCTATTCCACTTCACAAAATATTTCCAAACGAACTTTTACAACCTTTTTAAAGTTTACACTTGTCCTACTGGAATCCATTTATCGGATTTTTTCCTTAGGTAATATCTGCACTTTAGTTCTTGTGATCAGTCTCGAAATGAACTCTCGAAACAGGACACAGGTCACTTGTAGACTTGCTCGGGCAGCTTGTACAAAACTTGAAAAGGTCATACTGGCAACCATCTTCAAAAAGGTCATACTGGCAACCATCTTCAAAAAGGTCATACTGGCAACCATCTTCAAAAAGGTCATACTGGCAACCATCTTCAAAAGGTCATACTGGCAACCATCTTCAAAAGGTCATACTGGCAACCATCTTCAAAAGGTCATACTGGCAACCATCTTCAAAAAGGTCATACTGGCAACCATCTTCAAAAAGGTCATACTGGCAACCATCTTCAAAAAGGTCATACTGGCAACCATCTTCAAAAAGGTCATACTGGCAACCATCTTCAAAAAGGTCATACTGGCAACCATCTTCAAAAAGGTCATACTGGCAACCATCTTCATCACGGTTGCTAGTCTCCCTAGCGATCATCCCTAATCAGGTTACCCAAGTCAACACGAGTTATAAGGGGCATCAATCGTTTGCTCAGTGATAATCCGGAACTTTACCTGCATTATTTTATTTCCATGAAATATTTAGACAGGTCTGATGACTTCTCAACACCACAGTGATATCAGGTTCTTGGTTTGCCAGTAGCTGGTCAAGCAGGTTATTCCTCTCACTGTCTGCTACAAACTTAGTTTAGGTCTCTCAGCTATTCGGAAGATATCCCCCTTATGCCCCAGCCTATGTACCTCCATTCACGCTACAGGCCTAGATGTGTCCAGATGCTTTTAAACAAACCCGGACGAAGTGGGTGTAAAGATTATTATAATCAAGGGAGAAGCGCTAAACCAGTAGGATTATACAGCGCCTGTGGGGGAGGGGGATGTGGAAGGTATTTAGGCTTAATTCAGTGAACTGGAGCACAGATCCAATTCCCCTAGATCAAGAGCCCCTCACCAGCTTCAAAGAGCCTTATGCTAGGATTCAGCTTTGGATTTAATAGCTATGCCACATGAAGTTCCTTTTAGTAATTTTGTCCTCTTTCAATTTTACAAAGCCTCATTACATTTAGCTTCAAACTTTAAAAGTTTGCATACTATGATTAAGATAAGGCTCTTGCAACTATTGGCATGGGCAAATGCCCGCTGGGTAATGCTATAAAGCATGCCTGGTCTCCTTTCCATGCGATACCCCGAGAAAGTCGACTAATCACAGCTTCAAACTTTCAGTACTGGTGAATCCTACTTCAATTTAGGCTGGGAGCGTGTAAGTGCAAATTTGCCTTTAAAAAAAGTTCTTGAAATACGCTTTTGAAATCATTCTTTAAGAACAAAGATGGAAAAAATACATTGTGACCGAGGTGGAGTTATTTGTGAACAGATTTATCTAGTTAAAAACTGCTCCATTCAACCCCCTAAAAATAAAGAGCCGGCAGCTCTCTCATCTCACCTGTTACCAAAAACCACCTGCTCCCTCTCGTTCTGCTCTGCTTAATTACCCCCAAAACCCCCTGGTAAGTTTTTCTTCCCCTATACAACTTCTAAGGTAGCAGCGCTGCTTATGTGCCCAATTTTACTTATAAAAAATGTTACTTAATAATTAAAGAGTAACAGCCTTTGCACCCATTACGCTATCATACAAAACAGAGTAATAGAAGAACTGCCGCTTTATATAATTTAATAAATGTTAATAATACCCCCTAAAACCTGTTGTCCTTTCCTCTCTACCACGTGAATTCTGATTGTCCTCCATACCGCACCATCTAAAACGGCTGAATTCCAAACCAAGCAAGCACCAGCCCCGCCTTCATGTTCCTACAGGCACTGACCAACACTAGCATTAAGTCACGACATTCACAAATAGTCAGGCGATATGAGCAATGCACAAATTAAAGTACTAAATATTTAATGGAGGGATACTGTACAGGAGACAAGATGGACTTGGCAGGAAAGCTAGTGATATAGATATACATAGATACAGAGCCTGGTAGATGTACTGGCTTAGAGATGGCAGACAGGGATTAGAGCACTGGAGCCAGACGCATGAGCACAGACAAACGCAAACGCACGTAACATACGCACACCGCCACGCCGTCTGCATCAACCTTAAAGGTGAACACACAGCCACCATCACGCTCGAAAATGTTTACCTCAAGGACCACCAGCCTCGCACCACGCCCTGCAACTACACGCCACATCTACCACGCCTTCCAGCCCTCCCCCTTCCCCAGACCACGCCCACTTACCACCTCCCCACACCCACGCCCGTCAGCCCATCCACACCCCTCGAACGATCGTCTGACCACCCCTTTACTTGTCCCCATCACCATCAGCAGCCCAACCTCCAGACACACCCGTAAATTCACCCACACCGCTGATACTCACATCTCGCCCGCCCGCCACCATAGACCCATCATCCATACCTATTAAAATCGGTATGTAAACTATAAAATATCTAAAAGGGCAACAAAGAAACTTAAGACTAAAAAAGGCAAGATTTTCTACATCAAACCAGCATGGTTGATCAAAGCTTGATCCAGCAGGCCGCGGGGGCGTTGACCCCCCAGAACAAGGGTCACCCCCAGAACAGAGGTATCTACAGATACCTCAGGAGTTGAGGCTGCACAGAATCCTTATCAGATACTTATGACTGGTTTGAGTTTACCTACTCTCGCACTCCGGCTTAATTCCCTGGTTAACCAAGCTGTTTTTGTTGGTAACCCGCTGGCCCACATCCGTCACAGCCTGGCTGATAGCTGGTAGCAGAGGTAGTGATCCAGTTTCCTCTACAAGTCCTCAACATGTTTTGGCAATACTTCCAATATCTGCTGGTAGCAAGATGAATGGTAAGAGGACCACTGATGTTTGTTCTTATTGTGCCAATGACTCCTCCGCTTTTAACTGCGTATCAGGTACAAGTATCTTTCATTTGCTACATTCTTTGAAGCATTCCCTGTAATTTCAGTTCTTTACGAGTTCTTATGTGAGCAGTAAAAGTGTTCTGCATCTTTTACTACTGGTACCTTCTCTGTTTTTAAGGAGCCGTCAACAGTAATATGTACTTTACGCGAGAGAGTACATGTGATTTCAAAAGGATCACCATTAACATTCTCTCGTTAATGTTATTATCCACTCATTTTCCTGGCTTTCATAGTTTTTTGCCTTATTGTGATCTTTTAAACAGGCCAGCTGACATTTTACCAGTAATTAAAAGATCCGTTCGTTTTTCCGAGCTCATTCTATTCCTATCTCAACAATTGGAATGTGTCACCACTGAGAACAAAATTTTCTACTGTCACTGGAAGACTATCCTTTTAATTTTTACGTCTCCAACCGAGTTGACTCGTGTTTTATCGTCGCCAAAGGATACGAAATTAAAGTCAGATATAGAAATACTGTAGTTATACACGTAAGAACACAATTAAGATATATAAATGCAATTTAAAGGACTTGTGCAATAGAAAGTTATTTTTATTAACTAAAAATTGACACCACGACACGCTCTATCCTTTTAAGCTGATCCAAGGAATTGGAACCAGCCAAATTTCAGATAAAGCCTTATTACTACCTATTTCCCGGGGCGCTGTATGACTGGTTTAGCACTATCTACGAATAAAATCCTGTAAAGACAGAGGTTCTTACAGTAGGAGAATCTGCAGGCAAGTGGCTATGGGTGAGGGATGTCCTATCTTCAGACTAATGATTTATGGCTTATTCTGTGGATTTAGGACTGGGCGGCCAGACATGCTAGAAGAGAAGAGAAGTGCAGCCACATCGCTAAATCCGGAGGTCATATAGCGCCTTGGGAATGGGAAGCAATCGGATTCGACCTAAAGAGGTTAGATACAATTCCTTAAATCATAAGCCCCTCATCGGTGTGAATGAACCTCCCTTGAGGGTGGAGGCAGAAAAATGGGGGGGGGGGGAGTATAAACATGGGCGGAAATGCAGCAAAAAAAACGGAGGAAAAGCCATGAAATAACAGCTAACATGCGAGACAGAAAACGTAGAAAAGCTGTAGCGAAAGAAAACGGGAAATGGGGTAAATAAAATGGAAAGAATGGTAAAGAGGAAGTTTAATTGTATTTACATTATTTTAATAGGGGGGTAAAACTACCAAACCCGTAAGTCAAAGCGCCTGGGTGGTTCAATCCAAGAAAGGGGAAGAAGTCTAGTGCCTTGGATCAAGAGACCCTCACCACCATCAAAACGCCTTACTTTAGGGAACTTTACAAATTTACGATAAATACTCTTAACTAGCCAACAATGCTAATAATCATTATAACACTGCTATCAGTACCCTTTCCTGTAATCACTAATTCAGCATCACTACAAATGGGAAGTGCACTGGAGATGCAGAGAAAATGGGAGGGAAGAAAGGAATGGGAATAGAGAACGCTGAGGGTGGGGGTACTTATAGACTGTTGGGGGGAAGGGGGAAAAGTAGTGCGGATGGGAAGGAAAAATAGAGAACGAGGGGGGAAAAAAGATACCGAGAAAGGAGGGAGAGGGAAGTGAAACAAAAGCGTAGACAGAAAAGGATGGGAGTCTACCTGGAGGTTGTTCCGGGGGTCAACGTCCCCCGCGACCCAGACCATCATGGTCTGATCAACCAGACTTACTGTTGGCCGCACGCAATTCAACGTACGAATCACAGCCCGGCTGATCGGGTACTGAGATGAGGTATCAATTCAGTTCCCTCTTGAAAACAGCTAGGGGTCTATTGGTAATTCCACTTATGTATGATGGGAGGCTGTTAAAACAATTTTGAGCCCCTGACACTATTGTGTTATCTCTTAGTGTACTCACAGCACCCCTGCTTTTCACTGGGGGTTTGTTGAACCGTCTGCAGAGTCTTTTGCTGTCATGGGGAGTGATTTCTGTGTGCAGACTTGGGAGCAGTCTCTCTCTAGGATATTCCAGATGTAGATTATGATGTATCTTTCTACCCTGCGTTCCCGAAGTACAGGCCAAGGGAGAGGGAAACGTTGAATTTAGAGAACATGGTCAACAACAAAACACATTTGGACTCACTATCTGCATACCAAGGCCTGCAAAGGGTTATCCAATGGGTATTACTAACATCCGTGGTCCTCTTTCAGTCTCAAACACCAGTCTAAAGAATTCGAGCCCTTATCATTTCCTTTTCTTTAATCAAAGGAAAGCGCTTAACCCGTAAGAGTCTGAGCGCACATTAGTTTGATGCTCATTTCCCGTGAAAAACTTTATAAAACTTTCTCACGCTCACAACCTGGGATGATGGGGCGTACTCAAATATAAGGCGCCGCCTTACACCTGTTGCCCATTATCACCTAGTAACAAATAGATATCTTAAATGAGTGGCATCCTATAAGAGGACATTTAGATGAATCTGTAGCTTATTAGGTTATCTTTGGTGTAAAAATGTATAAACCCTAAAAGAACTAAATTTCTGATGGACTGCTCAACTAATATGCAATTATTAACGTCCTAGCTCCTTGTGGACAGCCCCAGAACGCCAAACCGGTTTCCAGGCAGTCCCGAGCCCCCACATGAACCCCAGCTGCTGACAGCCTCACGTGGGAGTCTCCAGAGAGCTGGGAGCCGCCATGCGCCGCCCCCATGCGTCTCTGCCATGATGGGGCGTATTAAATGTTATTTAATACTTTCCCCAAAGCCGGCAGCCATGAGGCTCGCCATTACGTCCCACCACCGATTTTACATTCCTCTAAACCAACGCCACAGTTTAAAAAAAAAGGACACAAAAAAAGCACTTCTTAGAACAGGTTTCCAATAGCTTATCATTCAAATTCTGACCATTTCCACGCGACAATCGGCTATGGGTTAAAAGTCATTACAGACTAAGTCTTTATTATAGTCTTTGGCCCAATAACTCTTGAAAAACAATAATCCCAACTATTCCCAGGTTAATTTGATTAGCACAAAAGGCAAATTAAAGAAACCGCCAATGTTCTTTGTACTATCCAGCAATGGCGAGGGGTGGCAGAAACCGCCCAAATCCTTAACAGCCCGTCGAAAATCAATAAGACTATCTGACAGTGCATTCTGAATGCCTATTAATCACACACAATTACTTCTCACCTGTATTACAGGGTGTGGTGCGAGAAGGAGATAATATGCCTGACGTATAACGCACGCAAGGTAAAGAGAGACTGGTGTAAGGCAAGTTGAGTTTACCGCCTCGACCCTCCTCACCCGCACTGTTGCCACCCATTAATTTTTTTTGTCTAATGGATGTCGTACCGAAAAAAGTAGTTATTTTTTAAATCTTTATGATTTTCACTACTTTGTTATAGATTATGCACGTCTGTTTTACTTATACGAGTGTGTATAATGATAGACATACAAGATGGTTGTTTAGAGACGAATATATCGTTTTTCTTTCAAACAGGGAATCAAGACCGAAATCAGATTATTAACGCAGTCTACATTACTTATATATGTATCGTTATAAAATGTTAATCACTTAGTACTGCACTACTGATGAACAAAGTAAATGAAAGTAGTATATAAGAAGATAAATATATTGTACTCATGCGTGTGGCAGTGGATGCGTGCTGCCAGGTAAGCGGTCCCGCCCACCACTGCCAGGCAGCGCGCATACCTCACTTCACCCACGCTAACCTTTTTTTTTTATCAATTTCCACCTCATCTCATCTGCCATTCATCTATAGCATCCATATGTCCTGCTAGAAATCATAGTTTGAGTAAAAAGCCAGTAAAAACAATTCCAGTAGAAGTATTAGCATTAAGTTAAAAATATCCCAACGCTGAGGTATATTTGATGAACTTAATTAAGAAAGTATCTATAACTTCCCCGCCCTTTTAGCTGATGCTGACATGGACACTAAAACGTATATGGAAAATAACGCCATACAATGCAAAAAATAAAACTTTATTGTTGCTGAGATGTAATAATTTTCAACTACTGTATGAATCTCTCTGGCGCTTGGCAACAAAGGCCAACCATGTCACAGATGTCACTTTAAATTAGGCAGGTATCTTCTCCTGTTTACTTGGCAATAAGGGCTCTTTAATGCTTGAATCATCTTCAGATAACTGTTTATCAAAAATGGTTCAATAGACATGTCACATCGACTTGACTGGGTAATAGGTTAAATCTCTACTTTTTACCTGATTACACAAGAACAAAGAAAACACTGTAACGGTTTACCATCAAGGAGAAGCACTAAATCCGTAGGGGTAATGTAGGTAATCAAGTTTGATTCGAGGACGGGGATAGTAGCTTCAAGTCCTTGCAAAAGTTCCTTCACCAGCAGCAAGGTGAAGTAAATAAGGCCCACATTACCTTACTCGGTGACTTATCATTACCTATTAGATACAGTAAAAATCAATTATGGTCATTAACAATAAAAGTAAAATAAACTGAGTAAATTAATTACTTCAAAATGTTGGGATGTATAGGCCATTTCCACGTAATATAACACTCCCCTAAATTATATTTTTTTTTATTCCTAATTGATATCTACCCGAGTCTGCCTGGAGGGTGTTCGGGGGTAAACGCCCCCGCGGCTCGATCCATGATTAGGCCTTCGCTGGATCAGGGCCTGATCAACCAGGCTGTTACTGCCGGCTACATGCACTCCAACATACGAACCACAGCCCGGCTGGTCACATACTGACTTTAGGAACCTATCCATTTCCTTCTTGAAGACAGGGGTCTATTGATATCCCCTTTATGTAT
>WNWK01010206.1:0-71590 GCA_009830355.1 Cherax destructor | reverse complement strand
TGTGAGAGAGGAGGAGGTGGATGAGAGAGGGGAGGAGGTGGGTGAGAGAGGGGGAGGAGGTGGGTGAGAGAGGGGGTTCAGGGAAGGGAGTGGGGGAGAGATGGGTGGAGGGAGCAGGGGGAGTGTGTGTGGGCCTGTGTGTGTGTGTTAGTTTTGTGTGTATGTGTATGTGTGTGTGTGTGTGTTAGTTTTGTTAGTTAGTTACCATTTTGTCCTAGGCACATGTCGATTAGACACTAGGCCTGTTGTACGTGTGTGTGTGTGTGTAACGAAACACTTCGAAATGTTTCGGCCCCGCCGGGAATTGAACCCGGGCCCTCCGTGCGTGAAGCGAGAGCGCTAGCCACTATGCCATCGGGGCGTGTGTGTGTGTGTGTGTGTGTGCACGTTAGTTATGTGTGTGTGTTAGTTTTTTTTTTTTGTGTGTGTATGTTAGTTTTGTGTGTGTGTATGTATGTGTGTGTGTGTATGTATGTTTGTGTGTGTATGTATGTGTGAATAGTAGTGGTGAAATTGTGTGTTATGGTGTATGAGTGTGTATGTGGAGTTTGCGAGTGACACGTTGTCTGCAGTGCTTCTCTACCTGGCCTGACCTGACACACCTGACCTACCAGTTAATGTGTGTGTTAGTTAGTTACCATTTTGTCCTAGGCACATGTCAATTAGACACTAGGCCTGTTGTATATATGTGTGTGTGTATGTGTATGTAAGGAAACACTTCGAAATGTGTGTGTGTGTGTGTGTGTGTGTGGAACTATATGTGTGTGGATTTATTGTGTGAAAAGTAGTGGTGAAATTGTGTTATGGTGTATGAGTGGTATGTGAGGTCTGCGAGTAACACGTAGTCTACAGTGCTCCTCTACCTGGCCTGACCTGACACACCTGATCTACCAGTTAATGTATTCTATGATTCACCTGTCTGCTCGCCCTTTTCTACTAGAAATTACCAATTGCTATTTGTTACTGAGTACTTGATATCCTATTCCTTATCTTACTATGAGAGTTGACCGTTCACAAACAGCTTAGCGGTTAGGTAATTGGATCTTACTCCCGACACCCCGAAAACCACGCATAGGTGAATACTTGCGATGCGATGCAGCTGTCCAGCGTGTAGTATCCTGTAGATTGTCCAACTCAATGTGATGTTCTGGCGTATATCCACTTTCGTTTCTTGTCGATATATAATATAACCTATTCACTGTGTGTGACCCAACAATTAAAAATTGCACCAATAACTCATTACAGTTGTGGCTGGGTGTAGACTAATAGATTGCTCATTGCTTTATAATTTGTTCATGAGTGCAACCATGTACAGACGTAAGTAAATTTACTTACATGATTCATTACCTTGTAACTAGTAAATTAATTACCATTGTACCTTGTTCAGCTATCAAAACTTTGGGGCCCAGTTTCTGGACCCTATATATACCTCTGTAATCTGCAAATACCTTTGTAACTTGTCATGATTGTGACCATCTGAGTTCATTACCTTTGTAACTTGCTCAGCTATCAAACTTTGGGGTCCAGTCCCTGGACCCATTATGTACGATTTTTCAGTAACCAGAGAATGCCTCTTCTGATCGGTTTCATATCTTTAATACTGATGGTTTTAATGAGAAAGATGATAGTCTATAATTTTAGGTAGAGGAGGTGCAAATTTTCTGATGTTCTTATATCTTTAAATACTTGAAATTGTTGAATTTTATGCAATAACTGGAGAATGCCCATTCGGGTCGTCTTCAAACTTTTAGCGTGTCTTATCTACAGGAACATTTATTTTTATTGGGTTTTGTAGCCTTTAATACAAGTTTTGGAGTAACTTATTCTTCTGGGCTATCAAACTGAAAACAATAGATCTTTAAAACCTAACCTAACTTACGACCCTGATCCACCACGAGGCCTGGTCTCAGACCCTGATCCACCACGAGGCCTGGTCTCAGACCGGGCCGCGGGGGCGTTGACCCCCGAAACCCTCTCCAGGTATACTCCAGGTATATCATCTAATTTTTTACACAATTCCCTTGAGACGTTGAGGTGGTATTGTTTTATATTTAAATCCTACACCAAATTATATATCTTAAGCTGAATTTTAAATATTTGTTATGATATTGTGGTCTACAACGTGTGCCCTCATATTGTGGTCTACAACGTGTGTTCTCACATTGTGGTCTACAATGTGTGCTCACATTGTGGTCTACAACGTGTGCTCACATTGTGGTCTACAACGTGTGCTCACATTGTGGTCTACAACGTGTGTTCTCACATTGTGGTCTACAACGTGTGTTCTCACATTGTGGTCTACAACGTGTGCTCACATTGTGGTCTACGTGTGCTCACATTGTGGTCTACAACGTGTGTTCTCACATTGTGGTCTACAACGTGTGTGCTCACATTGTGGTCTACAACGTGTGTTCTCATATTGTGGTCTACAACGTGTGTTCTCACATTGTGGTCTACAACGTGTGTTCTCACATTGTGGTCTACAACGTGTGCTCACATTGTGGTCTACGTGTGCTCACATTGTGGTCTACAACGTGTGTTCTCACATTGTGGTCTACAACGTGTGTGCTCACATTGTGGTCTACAACGTGTGTTCTCATATTGTGGTCTACAACGTGTGTTCTCACATTGTGGTCTACAACGTGTGTTCTCACATTGTGGTCTACAACGTGTGCTCACATTGTGGTCTACGTGTGCTCACATTGTGGTCTACAACGTGTGTTCTCACATTGTGGTCTACAACGTGTGTGCTCACATTGTGGTCTACAACGTGTGTTCTCACATTGTGGTCTACAACGTGTGTTCTCACATTGTGGTCTACAACGTGTGTTCTCACATTGTGGTCTACAACGTGTGCTCACATTGTGGTCTACAACGTGTGTTCTCACATTGTGGTCTACAACGTGTGCTCACATTGTGGTCTACGTGTGCTCACATTGTGGTCTACAACGTGTGTTCTCACATTGTGGTCTACAACGTGTGTGCTCACATTGTGGTCTACAACGTGTGTTCTCACATTGTGGTCTACAACGTGTGCTCACATTGTGGTCTACAACGTGTGCTCACATTGTGGTCTACAACGTGTGCTCACATTGTGGTCTACAACGTGTGTTCTCACATTGTGGTCTACAACGTGTGCTCACATTGTGGTCTACAACGTGTGCTCTCATAGTAGAATAACTTAGTTAAGTTTCATTAAGTTTGGTTAACTAATTTCCAGTATATAAAGTAAACAAGACGCGGCCTCACATGAGTATATTAACTGGAGAAAGTGCAGAGGCCTGCAACAAGACTTATCCCGGAGCAGAGGTTAAGGAAACTCAACCTGATGATACTAGAGGACAGGAGAACTGGGGGGATATGATAATGACGTACAAAATACTGAAAGGAACTGACAAGGCAAACAAGGACAGAATATATCAGAAATGGGAAATATTTTATTAATCAACAACTCTGTGAAGATTATTATCATTTTAATTATTATTATTATATTAGATTTATATTATATTAAATTATTATATTAGATTTGTTCAAGTTAAAGGTGTAGCACAAGGCTGTGTGTGTTACCAGTGAGAAACCTTCATTACAGGAGGCTCTGAGACTCTGAGACTCTGAGGCTCTGAGACTCTGAGACTCTGAGACTCTGAGGCTCTGAGACTCTGAGGCTCTGAGACTCTGAGACTCTGAGACTCTGAGGCTCTGAGACTCTGAGACTCTGAGGCTCTGCTGCTCTGCCTTACTCTAGTTGTTATTTGATGGACATCACGACTCGATCTATTACTATTCTTTTTCCGGTTATTATCTACCAGTTTATTCTTTGATTTATAAATTAAATACTCCTTTATTTGTTTGTTAGGTATCTCTTGTTTTCTCTGACCTCTCTTAACTCTTCCTCAGTCCAACTCTTGTGTGTAGACCTACCTTATCAGGTCTTGTGTGTAGACCTACCTTATCAGGTCTTGTGTGTAGACCAACCTTATCCCTCCAGTTCTTGTGTGTAGACCTACATTATCAGGTCTTGTGTGTAGACCTACATTATCAGGTCTTGTGTTTAGACCTACATTATCAGGTCTTGTGTTTAGACCTGCCTATCAGGTCTTGTGTGTAGACTTACATTATTCCTCCAGTTCTTTTGTGTAGACCTACCTTATGTATCCAACATTTGTGTGTAGACCTACCTTATCTGTCCAACTTTTGTGTTTAGACCTACCTTATCAGTCCAGCTCTTGAAGATATCGTCAAACTGCTGCTGTGAATACTCTCTGAGGAAGGCGTGGCGGGTGGCGACGAAGGCTTTCAGTTCTCTCTCAAGAATCTTGATAAACTCTTGCTGCAGATCCTTAGCTCTGACGTCCTCAAAGCCAGCCTCTGTCATCGCCTCCACGTATGAATCTGCGGTTTCTAGAATGTAATCTACGTTTAAGACGCAGATTACCATATTCTTGTTACTGATTTGTACCTTCAGGAGCAAAGCTATGATCTTGATGACTCAACCTCACTATTTTTTTCATCAATTAAGTTTTTGACAATACTTAGATAAGAGAAAGGAACATTTCGAGGCATTTATGTTTTTAGAAAAGGCATATGATAGGATGGATAGGGAAGGAAGGTGGCAGATGCTGCAAGTGTATAGAATAGGAGGCGTGACTTGTGACTTGTGATCGAAGGGTCGTGGTAAGTTTCTCTCTCCAATGTGCGGGTCATTTGTGTATTGTTCCAGTCACGATATTGTACCTTTATGTTCTTTATAGCACGTAGGTAGGTTCTTTATAGCAGGTAAGTAGGTTCTTTGTAGCAGGTAGGTAGGTTCTTTATAGCAGGTAGGTAGGTTCTTTATAGCAGGTAGGTAGGTTCTTTATAGCAGGTAGGTAGGTTCTCTATAGCAGTTTAGTTTTTATGAGGATAGTGAGGCTCAGGTCGGGGTATGTAGGAGAGAGGGAGATTATTTTCCAGATTTTCCAGTAAAACTAGGCTTTAGTTTGGGATGTTTGATGTTGTCTTAATTGTTTAACATGTTAATAAATGGGATTGTACAAGAAGTGAATGCTAAGGTGTTGGGGAAAGGTGTGGCATTAAAATATGAAGAATCTAATACAGTGAGAGTTGTCATAGTTGCTTTTTGCTGATGACACTGTGTTTCTGTAAAATTCTGAAGAGAAGTTGCAAAGTTGGTAGACGAATTTGGAAGGGTTTGTAAAAAAAAAAAACATTAAAAGTGAAGGCAGGAAACAGCAAAGTGATGAGAGCATCGAAAAATCTAGGAAATGGAAGATTGGATATCAGTTTGGAAGGAGGAAGTAGGAAGGTGTTAATTTGTTCAGATATTTGGGAGTGGTGGTGCGCTGAGGCATCTGTAACACGCACACAAGTGTTACTAACACTTGTGTGGGTGTTCAACATGTGTTACTAACACTTGTGTGGGTGTTCAACAAGTGTTACTAACACTTGTGTGGGTGTTCAACAAGTGTTACTAACACTTGTGTGCGTGTGAAGCATGGGTTTTAAGCGTTGCAGAGAGGAGGAGGCTGGAGGCAGTAGAGATGTCGTACCTGAGGACAATGTGTCGTGTAAATATTATGCAGAAAATTCGTGTGGAGTTGCCAGAAGTATTATTCCAAGGGCTGAAGAGGGGCTGTTTAGATGCTTTGAAGATTTAGAAAGGTTTGAGCAAACTAGAATGGTTTAGAAGGTGTATCAACATGGGGTGGAGGAAAGGTAGGGTAGGAGTCGTCCTAGGAATGGTTGGAGGGATGGGTAAGGAAGGTTTTGAGTGTTTCTGGGTGGACAAGCAACAGGTTTGTGTATGTTAGATTGGAGTGAGTGGAGGCAAGTGCTTTTTTTTTTTAATTTGATGTGCTGTTGGGATGTAAACAAGGTAACATTTATGAAAGGATTCAGGGAAACCAGTTAGCTAGACTTGAGTCCTGGAGGTAAGAAGTACAGTGCCTGCCCTCTGAAGGAGGAGTGGTGGTGGGAAGTACAGTGCCTGCACTCTGAAGGGATGGTGGTTGTGGGCGGTACAGTGCCTGCACTCTGAAGGAGGGGTGGTGGAAAGTACAGTGCCTGCACTCTGAAGGAGGGGTGGTGGAAAGTACAGTGCCTGCACTCTGAATGGGTGGTGGAAGTGGGAAGTACAGTGCCTGCACTCTGAAGGAGGGGTGGTGGTGGTGGGAAGTACAGTGCCTTCACTCTGAAGGAGGGGTGGTGGTGGTGGGAAGTACAGTGCCTGCACTCTGAAGGAGGGGTGGTAGTGGTGAGAAATACAGTGCCTTCACTCTGAAGGAGGGGTGGTGGTAGTGGTGAGAAATACAGTGCTTTTCACTCTGAAGGAGGGGTGGAGGTGGGAAGTAGAGTGCCTGTACTCTGAAAGAGGGATGGAGGTGGGAAGTAGAGTGCCTGTACTCTGAAGTAAGGATGGGGGATGTTGCAGTTCGGAGAGTCATCTGAACTCTGATATCAGCACACTTCTGACAAGACAGTGATTGAATGAATGACTGTGAAAGTGTTTTCTTTTTCGGGTCTCAAAAAAAAATAATAATAAAAGAGGTTCATAACTTAGACACCAGAAGAGAGAATGATTTTTTTTTTTGTATAGCAAACAACAATAGACAGTAAGGTATTATTGTCATATGTTTTTGTTGCTTCTCAGCACTTGTAAAGTATTAAAGTGGTTTGTAAGTGTGTAACTTGTGGTGTTTGTAAGTGGGTGTAACTTGTGGTGTTTGTAAGTGGGTGTAACTTGTGGTGTTTGTAAGTGGGTGTATCTTGTGGTGTTTGTGTGTGTGTAACTTTTGGTGTTTGTAAGTGTGTGTGTGTGTAACTTTTGTTGTTTGTAAGTGTGTGTGTGTGTGTACTCACCTAATTGTACTCACCTAATTGTGGTTGCAGGGGTCGAGACTCAGCTCCTGGCCCCGCCTCTTCGCTGTCCGCTACTGGGTCTCTGCTCTCCCTGCTCCATGAGCTTTATCATACCTTGTCTTAAAACTATGTATGGTTCCCGCCTCCACTATATCGTTTTCTAGACTATTCCACTTCCTAACTACTCTATGGCTGAAGAAATGCTTCCTAACATCCCTTTGACTCATCTGAGTCTTCAGCTTCCAGTTGTGTCCCCTTGTGTCTGTGTTCCCTCTCTGGAACATCCTGTCACTGTCTACCTTGTCGATTCCCCGCAGTATTTTGTATGTCGTTATCATGTCTCCTCTGACCCTTGTGTGTAACTTGTGGTGTTTGTAAGTGTGTATGTGTGTTACTTAAGACGTGTGTAAGTTGGATACATCCTGTATTTCCAGCTAATTCATACATGACATCATGAGATTATACACACACGAGAGCATACACATGTGAGAGTATACACACACGAGAGTATACACATGTGAGAGTATACACACACGAGAGTATACGCGTGTGTGCATACACATACGAGAGTATACGCGTGTGTGCATACACACACGAGAGTATACGCGTGTGTGCATACACACACGAAAGTATACATACATGAGGATACACACACAAGAGTATACACACCAACATATCTCTCCTCCTGTACCTTCTAATAGGTAATATAAATAGGTGATTACTAATAGGTAATATAAATAGGTGATTACTAATAGGTAATATAAATTATTTGATTACTAATAGGTAATATAAATAGGTAATTACTAATAGGTAATATAAATAGGTGATTACTAATAGGTAATATAAATAGGTGATTACTAATAGGTAATATAAATAGGTAATTACTAAAAAGTAAAATAAATAGGCGATTACTAATAGGTAAAATAAATAGGTGATTATTAAATGGTAATATAAATATAGGTGGTTACTCATAGGTAATTGGAAATAGGTAATTACATTTGACATTGCTGGCATAATGAAGGAAGGAGTTGGGAGGGTGAGAGTTAATCCTGCAGAAGTCTGTGACGAAGAGTGTCCCTCCAGGACGCAGCCAGTCCTGAAGAACATGCAAAATACATAATTTACATCAGTCAGTCCTTATTATCCATGAATTATAATGTAAATTATGATGTTTTACAATGGTGACTTACAAGGATAAGTCACCAGTTGTGCAATGTCATCTATCCCAAGTCCATCAGAATCATTATTTATGAAACCCTTCATAAATGTTACCTTGCTCACAATCCAACAGCACGCAAAGTCCTAAAAACCATTTGTCTCCATTCGTCCCTATCTAACACGCTCATGCATGCTTGCTGGAAGTCCAAGCCCCTTGCACACAAAACCTCCTTTACTCCCTCCCTCCAAACTTTCCTAGGCCAACCTCTATCCCGCCTTTCCCTCCCCTACAGATTTATACACTCTTGAAGTCATTCTACTTTGTTCCAGCCTCTCTACGCGTCCGAACCACCTCAACAACCCCTCCTCAGCCCTCTGGATAATAGTTTTGGTAATTGCGCACCTCTTTCTAATTTGCAAACTAAGAATTATCTACATTGTATTCACACCACACATTGCCCTCAGACATGACATCTCCACTGCCTCCAGCCTTCTCCTTGTTACAACACTCACCACCCATGCCTCACACCCATATAAGCATTAGTATAACTATACTCTCATACGTTCTCCTCTTTGCTTCCATGGATAAAGTTCTTTGTCTCCACAGATTCCTCAGTGCATCACTCACCTTTTTTCCCCTCGTCAATTCTATGATTCACCTCATCCTTCATAGACCCATCTGCTGACATGTCCACTCCCAAATATCAGAATACATTCACCTCCTCCATACTCTCTCCCTTCAATCTGATATCCAATCTTTCGTCACCTAATTTTTTTTGTTATCCTCATCACCTTACTCTTTCCTATATTCACTTTCAATTTCCTTCTTTTACACACCTTACCAAATTCATCCACCAACCTCTGCAACTTCTCTTCACAATCTCCCAAACATTAACACCCCTCTGAAGGAGGGGTGTTAATGTTGCAGTTTTATAACTGTAGTGTCAGCGCTCCTCTTGCAAGACAGTGATGGAGTGAATGATGGTAAAAGTTTTTCTTTTTCGGACCACCCTGCCTAGGTGGGAAACGGCCGATGTGTTAATAAAATAATATACAATAAGAAATTAATCAATATTTTAGGTAATAAAGTATTCTTGACTTGTGTTATAAATGTGACAGGCAGTCATGACCATCGTGCAGTAGATAGACTTTAAATTAACAAACCACCCAGTGTACTTTTTTCTAGCAAACCAATTAGTTGTTTCTCAGTAACATTTGAATTTTGCACTTACGTATAGCTTCCTGAAGACCTGTTTTTTGTCAAGGATGTAGAGAATACAATCCCGGCTGTATATTAAGTCGTAAGAGTCCTTCTTACTCTCAACCTCCAGGATGTCACTCATCTCAAACTGAATCTGTCAGCAGCGATATAATATTGAAGTGTCAGCAGGGATATAATATTGAAGTGTCAGCAGGGATATAATATTGAAGTGTCAGCAGGGATATAATATTGAAGTGTGCGGATATAATACTGAAGTGTCGCAGGATATAATATTGAAGTGTCAGAGGATATAATACTGAAGTGTCAGCAGGGATATATATTAAGGTCAGCAGGATATAATATTGAAGTGTCAGCAGGAATAATATTGGAATGTCAGCAGATATAATATTGAAGTGTCAGCAGGATATAATATTGAAGTGTCAGCAGGGATATAATACTGAAGTGTCAGCAGGGATATAATACTGAAGTGTCAGCAGGGATATAATATTGAAGTGTCAGCAGGGATATAATATTGAAGTGTCAGCAGGGATATAATATTGAAGTGTCAGCAGGGATATAATATGAAGTGTCAGCAGGGATATAATATTGAAGTGTCAGCAGGGATATAATATTGAAGTGTCAGCAGGGATATAATATTGAAGTGTCAGCAGGGATATAATATTGAAGTGTCAGCAGGGATATAATATTGAAGTGTCAGCAGGGATATAATACTGAAGTGTCAGCAGGGATATAATACTGAAGTGTCAGCAGGGATATAATATTGAAGTGTCAGCAGGGATATAATATTGAAGTGTCAGCAGGGATATAATATTGAAGTGTCAGCAGGGATATAATATTGAAGTGTCAGCAGCAATATAAAACAACTGTCAGTAGGAATATTGAACTGAATCTGTCAGCAGGGATACAAAACTGAACTATCAGCAGGGATATAAAACAACTGTCAACAGCAATATAAAACAACTGTCAACAGCAATATAAACCAAGTTTTCCAAAGGGCAACGGAAAACAATATGAAGTTCAATGAAGACTAATTCCAACTACTCCGTGGCCTGGCTGGCAACGCTCTCGCTTCACACGCTGAGGGTCCGGGTTCGATTTCCGGCGAGGTGGAAACATTCGATGCATTTCCTTACACCTGATGTCCTGTTCAGCTAACAAGTAGGTACCTGAGTGTTAGTCGACTGGTGTGAGTCGTATCCTGGGGACAAGATTGAGGACCCCAGTGCAAATAAGTCAGACAGACCCTCGATGGCGTTATCTTGGGTGGCTAACCCTCCGGGGTTAAAAATCCGAACAAAATCTTATCTCTTGACTGGAGGAGCTAATAATTGGAACTGAGTATACTACAAACTCTAATCATACAATAGAGCGGAAAAGTAATGTGAGGGACCTGGGAGTGGTAATGTCTGAGGATCTCACTTTCAAGGATCATAACAGTGCCACAATCACATCTGCGAAGAAAATGATAGGATGGATAATGAGAATGTTCAAAACAAGAGATGCCACGCCAATGTTGGAATATTGCTCTACATTAACATCTCCATTCAAGGCAGGTGAAATTGCAGATCTAGAAAATGTACAGAGAACCTTTACTGCACATATTATTTCCGTCAAACACCTTAACTACTGAGAACGCTTGGAAGCACTTGACTTGTACTCGCTGGAACGCAGGCGAGAGAGATACATCATAATCTACACTTGGAAAATCCTAGAAGGGATGGTACCTAATCTGCACACAGAAATCACTCCCTACGAAATCCAAAGATTGGGCAGTCGGTGCAAAATACTTCCAATTAAAAGTATGAGCGCCATTAGTACAATAAGAGAAAACACAATAAGTGTCCGGAGCCCAAGACTGTTCAACAGCCTCCCACCAAGCATAAGGGGAATTACCAGTAGGCCCCTGGCTGCCTTTAAGAGGGAGCTGGACTGATACTTAAAGTCGGTGCCAGATCAGCCGGGCTGTGGTTCGTCTGTTAAACTACGAACTGCCAGCAGTAACAGCTTAATTAATCAGGCCCTGATCTACCGGGGGCGTTGACCCCCGGAATACCCTCCAGGTAGAAATATTGAACTGAATCTGTCAACAGGAATTTAAAGCTGAATCTGTCAACAGGAATTTAAAGCTGAATCTGTCAACAGGAATTTAAAGCTGAATCTGTCAACAGGAATTTAAAGCTGAATATGTCAACAGGAATTTAAAGCTGAATCTGTCAACAGGAATTTAAAGCTGAATCTGTCAACAGAAATATATAACTGAATCTGTCAGTAACAATACAAAACTGAATCTGTCACCATCAATACAGACTTATCTTTCAGCATAATACAAAAATGAATCTTCCAGGATAATACAAAACTAAGTCTTACAGCAAGACTACAAAATAATCTTACAGCAGACTACAAAATAATCTTACAGAAGGATTACAGTTAAAATGGAACGACTTACATATTTGAGATTTAAATACAGATATTAAGTCAAGTTGACTCACGAAATCGTAATGACACGGGTGGGGTTCGAACCCGAGGTCTGGAGTTTTGAGACTCTGACCGCGGGTTCGAACCCCACCCGTGGTATGGTTTATTAAGTCAAGTTTTTTGTAGAGTTTAGATTTTCTTAATTAGATTTTGTTCACTAATAATAAGTAACATTTCTTGCTCTCACAACTAATTCAGAAATTGATAATGGAATTGGACGACGTTTTGGTCTCTCTTGGACCATCATCGACTCTCACAACCTGGTAATGGTCAAGGGTGGACCCAAACATCATTTAGACCTCGTTTTTATGTGAGTTTGTGAACAAATAAGAAGCGGTTAGATAGGAAATTTTGCACGATGTTTTGGTCTGTCCTGGACCACTGTCAAGTTACAAGTGAGTGAGAGGAAGCAAAGAAGGTCAGAAGAAAGTGGGAGTGGTGGTGGTAGTAGTAGTACCAGTGGTGGTGGTAGTAGTAGTACCAGTGGTGGTGGTAGTAGTAGTACCAGTGGTGGTGGTAGTAGTAGTACTGGTAGTAGTGGAAGTACTAGTATTGATCAGTGGTAACGACAGAAGTAGTAGTAGCAGTGGTAATGGTAGTAATAGTACTGGTAGCGGCTGTTATGGTAGTAACAGTAGTAGTAGCAGTAGAGCAGCAGTGGTGGTGGTAGAAGTAGTAGTAGGAATAGTAGTAATGGCAGCAGTAGCACTAGTAGTAGTAACAGTAATACTAGCAGTAGTAACACTAGTTGTAGTAATAGTAGTAACACTAGTAGTAGTTGTAGTAGTAATAATAGTAGTAGCAGTAACACTACTGATAGTAGTAGTAGCAGTATTGATAGTAGTAGAATTTGAATTACAAGTTAATTGTTAATTCAGACATGGTATTTTTATTACTGTGGTAGCGGCCATATACAGCAACCACTCACCCTCTTCATGACCTGTGCTTCCAGCTTCCCTTGTCTCTCAATAGCCACGTGGATCATGTTGGTGGATAGGTCGACTCCGTGGACGTGGACACCGTAGTGCCTAGCCATGAAGGTGGCTGATCCACCCGTTCCACATCCCACATCCAACACCTTCTGTCCTGGCAGCAGCCCAAGACGAGCACAGAAGTCCTTCACACAGGAAGAAACATAGATGAGAGGGAGGTTTAATAGCCAGTTAAACCTGCATGTTCTTGGCACAGAAAAAACCTAAACTTGATGAAAAAGAGATAAACCCTATATGCTGTTGACACGGTGAAAAACAGTGTCAGGAGACTTAGAACCTAGCAGTGCTTGAGAGGGTATCTAAAGCCTAGGAGTCCTTGAGAAGGTATCTAGATCCTAGTAGTACTTGAGGCAGTAAAAATAGAACTGCATAAATTATCTTGATCTTAGAAGTCCTTGAGATAAAGAAAAAGATAAAGCCTACATGATGTTGACACGAGTGTCAGGAGACTTAGAACCTAGCAGTACCTAAAGTCTAGTAGTCCTTGAGAGAGTAAAAACAGAACTGGATAAGGTATCTTGATCTTAGAAGTCCTTTAGAGGGTAAAAACTGGACTTGAGAAGGGACCTAGAGCCTACAGACCAAGGAGACTTAGAGATAAGAACTAGCACATACATGTCCTTGAGACCTGGCTGTGCACTCACCTAATTGTGGTTACAGGGGTCGATTCATAGCTCCTGGCCCCGCCTCCTCACTGGTCGCTACTATTAGGTATCCTCAAAGTGACAGACTTAAATGTTTGCTAAATAGAAATCACTGTTACTCCATGATATATTTGTACTTATATAAATTTATATGACAATATATATCTACAATACAGATGCCAGAGGGGTATACAAACAGGAAGCTGTATCATGTCATTGTATTTTATGATGATTACGACACATGTCCAACAGTTGGGTATCTCTATTGTTAAAAGGCTTCTCGTACACAGTAAGCTTCTTCAGTTATATACAGAGGCAGCAGGTGTAGTAGTGAACTGAAGATAATATAATCAGTCCCTCAACCTTGTAGAAAAGGTATTTGAGGTGGTCAGTCCCTCAGCCTGGAGCTCCATGGAGCTTAAATTACAATCCATTACATTCTTTTACATCAGTTGTAATCAGTTACATTTAAGTATGTCCTAATTATTATATTCAAGTATACACTATGCTAATGAGTATAACATATTCAAGTATTGTATAGAATCAGCCCAGAGCCTGATAAGTCTGTTGTCTAACTTTGTAATTACCTCTATGTTGGGCACGACGCCGTATGTTAGCATCTCTGAGCTGTCAGCATATTTCAAATACGCTAGCCGTCATATATATATATATATATATATATATATATATATATATATATATATATATATATATATATATATATATATATATATATATAAATACGCGTCCTGTTTCAGAACAAATCCCGGAAACTGGCATTATAGATGGAGCGTTTTATTATACAAATATATTTTAGAACACTGCGTAATATTCGCCATTTACAATCAACATTCATATGGCACAGGCATTACGTACCTTAGTGGTACATCACGTACTCGGGTGGTATAGCACGTACTCTGATGGTATATTACTTACTCTGATGATATATCACATACTCTGGTCGTTTATTACGTACCCTAATGGTATATCACGTACTCTTGTGGTCTGTTACGTACCTGATGGTATATCACGTACCCTGGTGATAGACTGCATACCTTGGTGGTATATCACGTACCTTGGTGGTCTATTACGTACTCTGGTGGTCTATTACGTAACTGACGGTATATCACGTACTCTGGTGGTACATTACGTACTTGATGGCATATCACGTACCCTGGTGATAGATTGCATACCTCGGTGGTATATCATGTACCTTGGTGGTCTATTACGTACTCTGGTGATCTATTACTTACCTGATGGTATAACACGTACCCTGGTGATCTATTATGTACTCTGTTGGTCTATAGATAGCACACCTTGGTGGTATGTCACGTACCCTGGTGATTTGTTACGTACCTTGATAATATATATCACGTACCTTGGTGGTATGTTCTCCTCCGGTTGAGTACCAGTTGTACCCATATATTCTGTCCATGGACTTGATAGTTTGTACAGCATAATGGGACTCAAGGTAGCGAGTCCTGTCGTCAGATTCATTTCTTTGCACAATCTTGCTCAGGAAACACAACTGGTTGGGGTCCCCCTGATACTGCGGGATATACTTCACGATGTTAATTGATTTTGTTCTCACAAAAAAAACTCCATTATCATTTACTTGCACATTCAAAACAAAGCTACACTGTATTTTTTTGTGATTGAATTCATGTCTGCATAAATAACTCATTACGATTGTAACCAGTGCTGGATTTACCAATAGGTTTGGCAGGCTGAAGCCTACGGCCTCAATATCTAGGAGGCCTCCGGCCAAGGGGTATATATTTTGGGTTGAGCAAGTGTTCTGTTAGTGGGACGGATTGTGAAGGACTTGCCTAGTATGGGCCAACAGGCCTGCTGCAGTGCTCCTCCTTTCTTATGTTCTTATGTTTATTCAGGTATACACAAATACAGTTAAATAGATTATCATATATAGCAGCATATGTGTAGAGAACCCAGGATAACCCAAAAAAAGTCAGACAGAGTGACTTATTTCCATTGGGGTCCTTTGGCACTGTCATAAGCCTTTCTTACACGTGGTGTCACAATGCACTGTAGTGTTGCAGATGTGTTTCTTAGCTTAGTGTTTACTAACTGCTCGGGAGAGAGGTTTTTTCAAGCCTCTAAAGAATTAAAAATGAATTAAGGGTCACAAAGTGTCAAGAGAGGGTGTCCACACTGAACATTCTCTGCAGTGAAAGTCACAAACTTACACAAAAATTTTGATGAACTTTTGGATGACTTTGCTGTGAGGAAGACTAGAAAAAAGCTTTTTTAGTCTTAGTGTATTTGATGATTGTAATTTATTTCTTAATATGTAGTTTAAAAGAATACCTGGAGTATACCTGGAGAATACCTGGAGTATACCTGGAGAATACCTGGAGAGGGTTCCAGGAGTCAACGCCCCCTCTGCCAGGTCTGTGACCAGGCCTCATGGTGGATCAGGACCTGATCAACCAGGCTGTTACTGCTGGCCGCACGCAAACCGACGTACGAGCCACAGCCCGCCTGGTCAGGTACTGACTTTAGGTGTCTGTCCAAGACAGCCAGGGGTCTATTGGTAATCCCCCTTATGTATGCTGGGAGGCAGTTTAACAGTCTTGGGCCCCTGACACTTATTATGTTGTCTCTTATCGTGCTAGTGGCACCCCTGCTTTTCATTGAGAGAATGTTGCATCGTCTGCCGATATTTAACAATAACATCTTACATCCTTTAGAAGGAGGAACTAAAGTGCGCAATATTAAACACCCGACGTCATGTAGGTGAATGGTTCACTGAACCACAAGTTGATAAATTAGACACATATGCAACACTTGGGTATCTTTATTGAGGAAACGTTTCGCCCCACCGTGGCTTCATCTCTCTTGGATTCTAACAACATTTCTCAATATGACTTTACTTGTTAATAAGGCTAAAAGTTGATGAATAAACCAAAAAGAAATAAACAGTACAGTACTTGTATTTGAGAATAATTGAATATAGTGAATTTGGAGAATAATTGAATATAGTGAATTTGGAGAATAATTGAATATAGTGAATTTGGAGAATAATTGAATATAGTGAATTTGGAGAATAATTGAATATAGTGAATTTGAAGAATAATTGAATATAGTGAATTTGGAGAATAATTGAATATAGTGAATTTGGAGAATAATTGAATATAGTTAATAAGTTAATTTATAACAAAGAAGTGAAGTATATATAGTATATAGAAAAGACTACGGTGCTGTTTAACTCCAAGGTTGAGGGACTGATTACCTCGTCTTTTGTATATAGTTCTACATACAGTCTTCACATTATGTTCTTGAATTTGTATTGATAAAGCCACTGGAGGGCAAAACGTCTACAATAAAGACACCCAGATGTTGCACATGTGTGTAATTCTTCATCTTGTAGGTACTGTATACCATTCATGTACAACAACTGTAAACTTTGCCAGATGGACTATTGTCACACCCTGCGTCATTATGTGCTGGAGTGCGATAAAATTAATGAATTCAGAGACAACCCACTCACAAATGTTCAAGAAATGTCAAAGTATTTTATCCACAGTGGCATATTACCAAACATTGTGTAAAAATACCCTGACTTTGTCCACTGTAAATAACACATAACCACTTAATTTTTTTGTGTGTGTGACCTAATTCATGACTGTATAAATAACTCGTTACTATTGTAACCAGATATAAACATGTAAATAGTTCACTGTGCCAATGTAATTTGTTCAGCTATTAGAACTCTGAGGTACAGTCCATGGACCCATTATGTGTCTCTGTAATGTTGAGGTACAGTCCCTGGACCCATTATGTGTCCCTGTAATGTTGAGGTACAGTCCCTGGACCCATTATGTGTCTCTGTAATGTTGAGGTACAGTCCCTGGACCCATTATGTGTCTCTGTAATGTTGAGGTACAGTCCCTGGACCCATTATGTGTCTCTGTAATGTTGAGGTACAGTCCCTGGACCCATTATGTGTCTCTGTAATGTTGAGGTACAGTCCCTGGACCCATTATGTGTCTCTGTAATGTTGAGGTACAGTCCCTGGACCCATTATGTGTCTCTGTAATGTTGAGGTACAGTCTCTGGACCCATTATGTGTTTCTGTAATGTTGAGGTACAGTCCCCGGACCCATTATGTGTCTCTGTAATGTTGAGGTACAGTCCCCGGACCCATTATGTGTCTCTGTAATGTTGAGGTACAGTCCCAGGACCCATTATGTGTCTCTGTAATGTTGAGGTACAGTCCCCGGACCCATTATGTGTCTCTGTAATGTTGAGGTACAGTCCCTGGACCCATTATGTGTCTCTGTAATGTTGAGGTACAGTCCCCGGACCCATTATGTGTCTCTGTAATGTTGAGGTACAGTCCCTGGACCCATTATGTGTCTCTGTAATGTTGAGGTACAGTCCCCAGACCCATTATATGTCTCTGTAATGTTGAGGTACAGTCCCCGGACCCATTATGTGTCTCTGTAATGTTGAGGTACAGTCCCTGGACCCATTATGTGTCTCTGTAATGTTGAGGTATAGTCCCTGGACCCATTATGTGTCTCTGTAATGTTGAGGTACAGTCCCCAGACCCATTATGTGTCTCTGTAATGTTGAGGTACAGTCCCCGGACCCATTATGTGCCTGTGTAATATTTTGACTACCGCCCACAGATGGCTATGGGGCGCATAATAACGAAGTTAAACCATTACCATACACCCACTCACACATAGTAAAGAACAGCGGTAGGTTATATCAGTCCAACGCCTGTCCAACGCCTTTTTGAAGACAGCCAGGGGTATATTGGTAATTATCCTTATGTATGCTGGGAGGCAGTTGAACAGTCTTGGGCCCCTCATACTTAATGAGCAATGTTGAGCAAGAAGATTATTCCAAAGACTACAGAAGACGAGTGACCTTCAAAGATAGTCCAGTAGCAGCGACTTGTGTTAATAAACCTAAGTTACAACTTGACGTACCTCCTGCCTTACCTCACCCTTGCTTCTGGTTACTTGACATACCTCCTGCTTCACCTCACCCTCTCTGCTTGTCACTTGACGTACCTCCTGCTTCACCTCACCCTCTCTGCTTGTCACTTGACGTACCTCCTGCTTCACCTCACCCTCTCTGCTTGTCACTTGACGTACCTCCTGCTTCACCTCACCCTCTCTGCTGGCCACCTGCTCTGTCTGCTACATAACAACATGCTTGAGATTACTCTGTATTTCGACTGATGAAGGCCACTCATGGCGAAACGTTTCCTCAGTAAAGATACCCAAGTAAAAATAATGATAATCTTTTATTTCTTCAAGTAAATGTACAAGGTATAAAGACAAAAGCTGACATCAGTGACATACTACTATATAGAAAGCCCCTTGTTATGCAAAGCATTTCCCGCAAATTAGGTCAATTTTGTCCCAGGATGCGACCCACTCAGGTACCTATTTTACTGATAGGTGAACAGGGATAGCAGGTGTCTTATGGAATAACGTCCTAATATTTCAACTTGTCGGTTCTCTGAACCATTTACCTACATCACTGAGTGTCCTTATACACAGATAGTTGACTTGTTTGTGTGTGGTGGCCATATATTTATTTCTTACACAGTTTACCATCTAATGAATCTACAGAAAACCTGGTGTACCTGAGTCTCATGTACGAAGCTATAACTCAAACAAATAGAGGACATGGTACCTGCTTTATGCTATGTTCTTTCACTCACTTTAATATAAGCCAGGATGTTCTTGCTCCTAATGATCTTGTAGCCCAAGTTGTTACTAGACGCATCTTGCAACATGTCATAGTACTGCAGTGGAGTGCGATACAGTGTCGGGTCCTCAGTGAACACCAAGTTACCTGTTAAATATGTCAGAAGTAACAACATGAGAAAACAAGCTCCAGCCTCTACCAGGCAGGTCCAAGCTCCATCCTCTACCAGGCAGGTCCAAGCTCCATCCTCTACCAGGCAGATCCATCATTACATTAATGGTATACAATACTGACACGTTAATGAATAAGACCCATGAGCAGCACTCTGGACCTGTATCCTGACGAATCTTGCTTGGTCTTACTTGGGATCTTCTTGCCGAAACTTTTTACCTGCGCATCAGGCTTCTACATCTAATGCAAAGGAGACTTTCATACTGTAGTCATTAGAAGAAGTGGAGAGGTAATTTAAGGTGTTCAGTCCCTTAAGCTTGATTGCAGTAGGCTCCGCCCACCTGTGACGCGCTCTCCAATTGCTGCACCCCACCTCTGGTTCCAATATTTCTCCATTGGTAAAAATGGTATGTAATACCGACAAGTACTTGCAAAAAGGCACAAAATACAAACACTAGGATAATTTACTGGAAAAGCTTCAGTTTTGGGACCTTGGTCACTCCAGTGAGTGACAAAAGTTCTAGGACCGATATGTTTACAAAAAAATGTCCTGGTGTTTGCAACAAGCCTCCAGACTCATACTTCTGTTTTATGTTAGTGGATTGAACACCTCTAATCACGGATAAGGGACTGAACATTTTCTGTCAGGTCTTTAGACTTAAGGGACTGAACATTTTCTGTCAGGTTTTTAGACTTAAGGGACTGAACATTTTCTGTCAGGTCTTTAGACTTAAGGGACTGAACATTTTAAATTACCCCTCCTCTTCCAATGTCTCCAGTATGTAAATCACTTTTATATTCGACTGAAGAAGCCTACTGAGCAGACCAAACGTTTCAGAAGCAACAATACGTAATTGTTGCACGTGTCTTATTCAGGTCCAGTTCACACCCAATCATTCAGAAGTTTGTTAGATTGTCTACAAGTCAATATATTATCAAACCAATGACTGTCTATATCCTTTCTAAATCCGAATTTATACAATTGTATTAATTATTAAGTCATATTTATATGCCTGTCTGAATGTTTAATATGAACTCTATAAATCAGTCATATGTGCACACATATATACGTGTGTTATCGTACTAATGGTATACAATATAGACAAGTTGATGAATAAGACACATATACACACTTATGTATAATAATAATAATATTTTTATTTGTACAAGTACAAGGTATACAGACCATAGCTGACATCAATGACATACTACTATATAGAAAACCCCTTGTTATGCTGAGCATTTTCCGCAAATTAGGTCAGTTTTGTCCCAGGATGCGACCCATACCAATTTACTAATTCCCAGGTACCCATTTTACTGATGGGTGAACGTAGACAACAGGTGTAAAGAAACACGCCCAATGTTTCTACCCTCGCCGGGAATCGAACCTAGACCCTCGCCGTGTGAAGCGAGAGCTTTAGCCACCAGGCCACGGGGCACCGTATCTTTCTGTATCTTTCTTGTTGAAATGTTGCGCCTGTGTAGCTGCTGCTTCTTCATTTGAATGCAGAGACAATATATGATCTGTGTCTATGTATGAGTATGATAATTGTTTACGATACCGACAAGTTGAAAAGTATATATATAACAAATGGTTATAATTATAACCTTAATTTTTAAAGGGGTGGAGAGGTAAGACAGTGGAAGGCCAAAAAGTTCCAGTAGTGAGTCATCATACGACTAAGACCCGCGTCAAGAAACACCTACTGTGGGGAATTAAAAGATTACCTGTCTGGGCTTCACCGCCACTTACAACAAAATAATCTCCAGGGGAGTGGACCGACTAGTATAATTTTACCGCGGTTACCCCCGTTGAGGCGTGTGAGAAAACTTGACCCACTCCTGGTCACATCCAAGGGGTCCCTTCGATATTCTCACTCTAAATCCACATCCTTGACCAGTTTATTAAGAATGGGTTACACCAATAGTTACGGTATTGTTAATTTTAGTGGACTGTATAGGTTAATATCTGACTGATTGGGGAGAAGGAGGAGAGAGTACAATTTGGTAAGATCACTCACCCTTTATCCGTGTCTTGGGTGTTCACTGGAGACCTTCATTATTCTCACCGTAGACCTACATTATCCCAACATACCTACTGGCCAGACGGTTGCTAAGACAATAAGAGTACTTACAGTGGGGAAGAATCAGCATTCTTGTCGCTATTCTTCGACGGATCTCGTGGTTCTGCTCGGTAGAGATTATTCTTCCGGCAAGACGATGATGTTGGTGGTTGTCCCGATGAGTCAAGAGAAGATTGATTCCTTGAACTCTCTTACGCCCACGGAACCGGGCGTTTAATTAACATGTGGTTGATCGGGAGTAGCGATTCATCTCCTCTCGCTATTTCCCTTTATTACAGTTAAACACTATTCACACGACGGTTTAATGTCCCACTAATTTACCCTCGTTAGAAGTTAATCCATTAATAATTGTGTACGATGAACACTGATCAAACCGACGCACATTTCCTCCATCAACAAACCGTAATGGCGGCGTCGGTCACTCTATTATTGTAGTTTCTTGGACTTAATGTCCCACATTATGCCCGGTGAATATTCACAACATTCACTATTGTGAAGAGAGACCATTAACGGCGATTTGGTCGTTGTAAACGCCGATTCCCGTCTCCTTTATAACCTGAACTCTCCCATCTTTCTACCTTCTTCCACTTATCCCACGAGACAGACAGCCTGGGCGACTTCACTTGACCCAGCTTAGCGTACCCACGCGACCGTCGGTATGGTTCCGTTTTGATCTCAAGTAAAATACGAACCAACAGCCACACATTAAGAATATTCACATTAGAAAGGCTATCGAGTATAACCTTTCGGGAAAATACCCAATATTTTCCACACCTACCTAAGATGATAAGTAAGATAGCTCATGCTATGACATGTGCAGGTAGTCTGTGTTTGAAGCCTGGCCACTGACTGTGGCTACTACAAAGTTGTTCTCTCTACACTGTTCCCTATCAATTCTCCTGACATGCATGGGTCAAAGGGGATTCCCAGATAGTATTTTACTGAGGAAACTGAAGTGATGGATTCCACATTACACCGGACATTCAAATTATTTACCCTTGTCAGTTTATGTTTCGTGCCAAAGAGTATGGCTTCCGTTTTCCCGAGGTGTAAAGATAGTTTGTTGTCTACTAACCTTTTGCTGCAGGACTCCAGTTCCAGTGTTAATACATTAGCTATATCTTGTGGGTCTTTACCTGACACTAACATAACACTTTCATCCGCATACAGTAGGAGTTTGCACTTGACACTGATGGCATGTCGCTTACATAACATAGGAAAAATAAGGGATCCAGAATACTACCTTGGGGAACCCTTCATGCTATCGGCAGGGGTTCTGATTCTGTTTTGTTGATTTTGACAATTTGTTTCCTGTTGCTAAGGTAGGACTTAAACCAGTCTAGGAAACCTATGCCGATAGCTTGAAGTTTCTTACATGATATGTTGTACACACACAACCCGGACATATATGTGCGGGTTGTGTGTGTATTGTTCCAGTCACGGTATTGTGCCTTTTTTGTTATTTATGATATGTTGTGGTTGACAGTTTCGAAGGCCTTTTGCAAGCCAAAGGTTACCATTCCTAAGAGGTTTCCTATCGACATTTCAGTTCTCATGTAATCCATCAGATTAATTAGGGAGGTGTCGGTTGAGTAAGAGCTCCTAAAGCCTGATTGGTAACTATGGAGAACGTTGTTGTCATTAAGATACTTAACTACTTAACAGTACACCGCCCTCTCTAGGTATACCTTATACCTTTGAAGAGTTTCGAGAGTATCTACTCTCTGAGCCCGGCCATGGGCCAGGCTCGTCTGGTGCTTGCTGACACTGTCAGCAATGAGGGACTGACCACATTAAAACTACGTCTTCGAGAGTGATGGACTGATTACATCGTCTTTACATCTGCTTCTGTTGCTTCCTCTCTATTCAACTGAATCTAACTCTTGTACATGTGTCTATATAGTCTGAGTTACCTGATCCGTTATAGCAGGTCTCTCTGAAGAAGAGGTATCCATCAGGAGTGAGCCAAGAGAGGATCTTGCTGAGCACTTGAGCACACTCATTGTCACTCAGGTACATAAAAAGCCAGTTGCTGAACACCAGATCAAACGATGCTGTAGGCAAGTCTAGTCTGTTGAAGGCGCAGACGAGGAAAATAAGCAGAATAAATGCTAACTTCAATACTGTCACTCTAACTGACCTCCTTACTGAAAGTCCCATCTTCAATATAGGCTCATGCTTTAACTTTACAAAGTAAACTAACCTATCGAACTATTTACTATTTTGATTTTACACTCACACCCACCCTCACTTCTACCTCTCGCACACCCTCTCCTCTACCTCTCGCACACCCTCTCCTCTACCTCTCGCACACCCTCTCCTCTACCTCTCGCACACCCTCTCCTCTACCTCTCGCACACCCTCTCCTCTACCTCTCGCACACCCTCTCCTCTACCTCTCGCACACCCTCTCCTCTACCTCTCGCACACCCTCTCCTCTACCTCTCGCACATCTCAGCGCTACATAACTCACACTGGTTTCAAGTATAAAGTAAATATTCAATTATTAAAGATCATACAAACTTACAGAATAAATTTAAGCAGCATTGAATGACCCATATGTGTTTAACGCTTAGTGAATAATAATGATGATGATGATGATGATGATGATGATGATAATAATAATAATAATAATAATAATAATAATAATAATAATAATAATAATAATAATAATAATAATAATAATAATAATAATGGATCAGAGATTGCTTGAATTTTCATTTTTAAAGTAAATTATATAAGTATGTGTGTGTGTGTGTGTGTACTCAACAATTTGTGGTTGCAGGGGTCGAGTCATAGCTTCTGGCCCCGCCTCTTCACTGATCGCTACTACGTCCTCTCTCCCTGCTCCATGAGCTTTGTCATACCTCGTCTTAAAACTATGTATGGTTCCTGCCTCCACCACGTCACTTGCCAGACTATTCCACTTCCTGACAACTCTATGACTAAAGAAATACTTCCTAACATCTATTTGACTCATCTGAGTCTTCAACTTCCAATTGTGATCCATTGTTTATGTGTCCCATCTCTGGAACATTCTGTCTCTGTCCACTTTGTCAATTCCTCTCAGTATCTTATATGTTGTTATCATGTCCTCCCTATCTCTCCTGTCCTCCAGTGTCGTCAGGTCGATTTCCCTTAACCTTTCTTCGTAGGACATTACCCTTAGCTCTGGAACTAGTCTTGTTGCAAACCTTTGCACTTTCTCTAATTTCTTGACGTGCTTGACCAGGTGTGGGTTCCAAACTGGTGCTGCATACTCCAGTATGGGCCTGACATACAAGTGTACAGAGTCTTGAACGATTCCTTACTGGGGTATCGGAATGCTTTCCTCAGGTTTTCCAGGCGCCCATATGCTGCAGCAGTTATCTGGTTGATGTGCACCTCAGGAGATGTGCTCCGTATTATACTCACCCCAAGATTCTTTTCCTTGAGTGAGGTTTGTAGTCTTTGGCCTTCTAGCCTATACTCTGTCTGCGGTCTTCTTTGCCCTTCCCCAATCTTCATTGCATCTGGCGGGGTTAAATTCGAGGAGCTAGTTGCAGGACCAATCTTGCAGCCTGTCCAGATCCCTTTGTAGTTCTGCCTGGTCCTCGTTCGATTGAATTCTTCTCATCAACTTCACATCATCTGCAAACAGGGACACTTCGGAGTCTATTCCTTCCGTCATATCGTTCACAAATACCAGAAACAGCACCGGTCATAAGACTGACCCCTGTGGAACCCCGCTCGTTACAGGTGCCCACTCTGACACCTCGCCACGCACCATGACTCGCTGTTGTCTTCTTGACAGGTATTCCCTGATCCATTGTAGTGCCCTTTCCTGTTATCTCTGCCTGGTCCTCCAGCTTTTGCACTAATCTCTTGTGCGGAACTGTGTCAAACGGCTTCTTACAGTCCAAGAAAATGCAGTCTACCCACCCCTCTCTCTCTTGTCTTACTGCTGTCACCCTGTCATAGAACTCCAGTAGTTTTGTGACACAGGATTTTCCGTGTGTGTGTGTGTGTGTGTGTGTGTGTGTGTGTGTGTGTACTCACCTAATTGTTGCAGAGGTCGATACTCAGCTCCTAGCCCCGCCTCTTCACTGATCGCTACTAGGTCCTCTCTCTCCCTGCTCCATGAGCTTTATCATACCTCGTCTTAAAGCTATGTATGGTTCCTGCCTCCACTACATCACTTGCTAGACTATTCCACTTCCTGATAACTCCATGAATGAAGAAATACTTCCTAACATCCCTTTGACTCGTCTGAGTCTTCAGCTTCCAATTGTGACCCCTTGTTTATGTGTCTCCTCTCTGGAACATCCTGTCTCTGTAAACCTTATCTATTCCACGCAGTATTTTGCATGTCGTTATCATGTCTCCCCTAACCCTCCAGTCCTCCAGTGTCGTCAGGCCGATTTCCCTTAACCCTTTTTCGTAGGACATTACCCTTAGCTCCGGAACTAGCCTTGTTGCAAACCTTTGCACTTTCTCTAATTTCTTGACGTGCTTGACCAGGTGTGGGTTCCAAACTGGTGCTGCCTATTCCAGTGTCTTGAACGATTCCTTACTAAGGTATTGGAATGCTATTCTCAGGTTTGCTAGTCGCCCATACGCTGCAGCAGTTATCTGGTTGATGTGTTCTTCCGGAGACGTGCTCAGTATTATACTCACCCCAAGATCTTTCTCCTTGAGTGAGGTTTGCAGTCTTTGGCCACCTAGCCTATACTCTGTCTGCGGTCTTCTTTGCTCTTCCCCGATCTTCATGACTTTGCATTTGGCGTGTGTGTGTGTGTGTGTGTGTGTGTAGTATATTGTACATATATTTACGAGTGAATATGTAGGTTTGACCATATGTGCACATGTTATGTGACTATATTTGCGTAAACAAGCATGGGTGATCGCATACGCACTTGGTAACGTCAGCACAGGTGAAGGTGACGTTGCCTAGCTGATGGTTTTGCTTGTGGTTCTCAGTGATGTAAGTCTGCTTGAAGTCTACAGCAGTCACGTGACTTGCCACTGATGCCAGCGTGCAGGTGAACCTCCTGTGCAGAGATAATGTATTAGGTTTGATGCCTGTAGACTACGTAGTTATTAAGACCACAATTTACTTATATAATATAACTTTCAGAATATTTTAATTTCTAAATGATGGATTAAAGCAAACTCGTATAGTATATACGATGAGAAATACATCTCTCTCATATACAGTAGATGAGGCGTAATAAATTACTGTTAGTAAATAAATAGAAGAATGAACTGGGACTCGAACTGAGACAGTTGAGTCACAGCTGCTGGTCACTGACACAGGCAAGACACAGCAAACCTGTCTGTAAAACCTAGAACTTTCCTATTGTATTTTTCGTGGCTCAGTAGTACTGTATATAAATTGAGACAAAACAAATAAAATCTACCAAAAATAAAAATAAAATGTTCTACTCACCCTATTCCAGCTCCCAGCTCTAGGACCTTCTTGCCCTGGTAGTTGGGGAGGTAGGAGAGGATCTCCTTGTGGTCGTCCCTGGCCAGGGAGGGCGCGTCGTGACACAGTATCATGGACTCTAACGATGGATCATGTGACTCCCAGAAGTCCTTCATCTTTTGTCTCAGGACCGAATCTTCCTTATTCTTCTCATTCATGTCTGTGATGAACAGCGCTGCCCACACAACATATATGTAACATTAGACACGTGTGAAACATCTGAGTTTCTTTACAGACGGGAAGACTTGGTGAAGAGCACCAACTTCAAGGCTACGGGACTCATTACCTCGTCTTTTGTTTTTACCTCTACTGTCTTCCCATTATGTCCTTGAATTTGTATTGATAAAGACACTGGATGGCGAAACTTCTACAATAAAGATACCCAGATGTTTCATATGTGTGTAATTCTTCATGTTGATACTGTATACCATTCATGTATAACATATTACCTGGAGTATACCTGGAGAGATTTTCGGGGGTCAACGCCCCCGCGGCCCGGTCTGTGACCAGAACTCATGGTGAATCAGAGCCTGATCAACCAGGCTGTTACTGTTGGTCGCACGCAACCCGACGTACGAACCACAGCCCGGCTGGTCAGGTACTGACTTTAGGTGCCTGTTCAGTGCCTGCTTGAAGACAGCCAGGGGTCTATTGGTAATCCCCCTTATGTATGCTGGGAGGCAGTTGAACAGTTTTGGGCCCCTGACACTTATTGTGTTGTCTCTCAACGTGCTAGTGGCACCCCTGCTTTTCATCGTCTGCCGAGTCTTTTGCTTTCGTAGGGAGTGACACTCGTGTGCAAGTTTGGTACTAATCCCTCTAGGATTTTCCAAGTGTATATAATAATGTATCTCTCCCGGCTGCGTTCAAGGGAGTACAGGTTTAGCAACTTCAAGCGTTCCCAGTAATTGAGGTGGTTTATCGCAGTTATGTGTGCTGTGAAGGTTCTCTTCACATTTTCTAGGTCAGCAATTTCACCTGCCTTGAAAGGTGCAGTTAGTGTGCAGCAATATTCCAGCCTAGATAGAACAAGCGACCTGAAAAGTGTCAACATGGGCTTGGCATCCCTGGTTTTGAAGGTTCTCATTATCCATCCTGTCATTTTTCTAGCAGATGTGATTGCTACGGTGTTATGGTCCTTGAAGGTGAGATCCTCTGACATGATCACTCCCAGGTCTTTGACGTTAGTTTTTCGCTCTATTGTGTGGTTGGAATTTGCTTTGTACTCAGATGAGATTTTAATTTCCTCACGTTTTCCATATCTGAGTAATTGAAACTTCTCATCATTGAACTTCATATTGTTTTCTGCAGCCCATTTAAAGATTTGGTTGATGTCTGCTTGGAGTCTTGCAGGACAAGTAACGTAACCTGCCACCACTGGTGCAGGACAAGTAACGTAACCTGCCACCACTGGTGCAGGACAAGTAACGTAACCTGCCACCACTGGTGCAGGACAAGTAACGTAACCTGCCACCACTGGTGCAGGACAAGTAACGTAACCTGCCACCACTGGTGCAGGACAAGTAACGTAACCTGCCACCACTGGTGCAGGACAAGTAACGTAACCTGCCACCACTGGTGCAGGACAAGTAACGTAACCTGCCACCACTGGTGCAGGACAAGTAACGTAACCTGCCACCACTGGTGTCACTGAACTGATGAAGGTACATAATCTGTTCACCAATCAAGTATATAACACTAATCCAGAAAATAGGGATTACATTAAACTTTTAGCACATACACACACACAACAATGGAAGACAGGAGGGTTAGAGGAGACATGATTACGACATACAAAATACTGCATGGAATAGACAAGGTACATAGAGACAAGATGTTCCAGAGAGGGGACACAGAAACAAGGGGTCACAATTGGAAGTTGAAGACTCAGATGAGTCAAAGGGATGTTAGGAAGTATTTCTTCAGCCATAGAGTAGTCAGGAAGTGGAATAGTCTAGCAAGTGATGTAGTGGAGGCAGGAACCATACATAGCTTTAAGACGAGGTATGATAAAGCTCATGAAGCAGGTAGAGAGGGGACCCAGTAGCGATCAGTGAAGAAGCGGGGCCAGGAGCTGAGTCTCGACCCCTGCAACCACAATTAGGTGAGTACACACGAGCGAGGTTCCACAGGGGTCAGTCCTAGGACCGGTGCTGTTCCTGGTGTTTGTGAACGACATGATGGAAGGAATAGACTCTGAAGTGTCCCTGTTTGCAGATGATGTGAAGTTGATGAGAAGAATTCAGTCGGACGAGGACCAGGCAGAACTACAAAGGGATCTGGACGGGCTGCAAGCCTTGTCCAGAAACTGGCTCATGGAGTTCAACCCCACCAAGTGTAATGTCATGAAGATTGGGGAAGGGCAAAGAAGACTGCAGACGGAGTACAGTCTAGGGGCCAGAGACTACAAACATCACTCAAGGAAAAGGTTCTTGGAGTGAGTATAACACCGGGCACATCTCCTGAGGCGCACATCAACCAAATAACTGTTGCAGCATATTGGCGCCTAGCAAACCTAAGAACAGCATTCCGACATCTTAATAAGGAATCGTTCAGGACCCTGTACACTGTGTACGTTAGGCCTATATTGGAGTATGCAGCACCAGTTTGGAACCCACACCTAGCCAAACACGTAAGGAAACTAGAGAAAGTGCAAAGGTTTGCAGCAAGCCTAGTCCCAGAGCTAAGGGGTATGTCCTACCAGGAGAGGTTAAGGGAAATCGACCTGACTAAACTGGAGGACAGGAGAGATAGAGGGGATATGATAACGACATATAAAATACTGAGAGGAATCGACAAGGTGGACAGAGACAGAATGTTGCAGAGATGGGACACAGCAACAAGGGATCACAGTTGGAAGTTGAAGACTCAGATGAATCACAGGGATGTTAGGAAGTATTTCTTCAGTCGCAGAGTTCTCAGGAAGTGGAATAGTTTGGGAAGTGATGTAGTAGAGGCAGGATCCATACATAGCTTTAAGAAGAGGTATGATAAAGCTCATGTAGCGACCAATGAAGAGGCGGGGCCAGGAGCTATGAATCGACCCCTGCAACCACAATTTGGTGAGTACACACACACACACACACACACATATATATATATATATATATATACACACCCATATATATATATATATATATATATATATATATATATATATATATATATATATATATATATATACTCACGCATAACGCACGTATAACGCACACATGTCCACACACACTCAAACCCAAAACTAACGCTCACACAAGTATACAAGTACACAGACCAATTACCATCTCACTGTGACTTTTCTCTCTCCTTTTTCTCACCCCACCTCTCTCCCTCCTTTGTTCCCCCCTTCCTCTTTCTTCCTCCTTTTTCTCTCCCCCTCCCTCTCCCTCTATGAGGCTGTTGGTCCAATATTTAGGGAGCTCCCAGTTACATAGTTCATGTTATATAATTCAAGTAAAGGATTACCTGGTACTCGACACAGCAATCTGAGTATGTTGTAATACCATCCTCACCAGGCGACGTGGAGTTGTCCTTAGTTAGTGCTGTATCAAGCTCAAAGTTAGTGAAAGGAATGTTACAGTCACCTTCCTTGCTGAGCATAAAACAAACAGGTCTCTCCCTTGCATCATATTTGTCCATTAATTTCACCTGTGTGGTACTGGCAAGATTTTCATAGCCCAAGCACTAACTCATTCCCCCTATGTAAGGAATGAGGGTGCGCGATCTGACCAGTTCTGCTACCCTTAATTCTATTTATATCCCTCCATGCCCGGCTAACTCAACAAAACACCGCAGTAAGAATTATCACGCAATCCAATCCCAGTCAACCACCCCCCCCCCACTCTTCAAAGACCTAAACTTACTCACTGTCCAGAACATTCACACTTACTACTGTGCAACCTACACGTACAGAACCATAAATTCCAATATTAACCCTGAACTGAAAAGCTTTCTTGATAGTTGTGACAGGACCCATAGGCACAATACCAGACACAAAAATCTCTATGACATTCCCCGTGTCCGGCTAAATCTATACAAACGTTTAATGTACATTAAAGGACCTAAAATCTGGAACTCCCTTCCTGAAAACTCCAGAACTGCAGACTCAGCCACCATTTTCAACACTATCATCAAAAAACATCTTATCTCACTAACACACACCATCACCTAAACACATGAAAACCACCGATTCATGCACACACACACACACACACACACACACACACACACACACACACACACACACACACACACACACACACACATAAACGACCAAGAGGTATGTGAGGAGCTCAACATGAGATTTAAAGAAGTATTTACACAGGAGACAGGTAGGACTCCAGGAATTCAGAATAGGGAGGTATACCAACAAGTGCTGGATGAAATACACACAACCGAGGAGGAGGTGAAGAAGCTGCTATGTGAACTCGATACCTCAAAAGCGGTGGGACCGGACAACATTTCTCCGTGGGTCCTTAGAGAGGAGCAGAGATGTTGTGTGTGCCACTAACACAAATCTTCAACACATCCATTGAAACTGGGCAACTACCTGAGGCGTGGAAGATGGCAAATGTAGTCCCAATTTTTAAGAAAGGAGACAGACACGAGGCATTAAACTACAGACCTGTGTCACTGACGTGTATAGTATGCAAAGTCATGGAGAAGATCATCAGGAGGAGAGTGGTGGAGCACCTAGAAAGACACAAGCTTATAAACGACAACCAGCACGGTTTCAGGGAAGGAAAATCCTGTGTCACAAACCTACTGGAGTTTTATGATAAGGTAACAGAAGTAAGACACGAGAGAGAGGGTGGATAGACTGCATTTTTTGGACTGCAAGAAGGCGTTCGACACAGTTCCTCACAAGAGGTTAATGCAAAGCTAAAGGATCAGGCACACGTAACAGGAAAAACACTGCAATGGATCAGAGAATATCTGACAGGAGGCAACAACGAGTCATGGTACGTGACGAGATGTCAGAGTGGGCACCTGTGACGAGTGGAGTTCCACAAGGGTCAGTCCTAGGACCTGTACTGTTTTTGGTATATGTGAATGACATAACGGAAGGGATAGACTCAGAAGTGTCCCTGTTTGCAGATGATGTGAAGTTAATGAGAAGAATAAAATCAGTCGAGGATCAGGCAGGACTAAAGAGACCTGGACAGGCTGCAAGCCTGGTCCAGTAACTGGCTCCTTGAATTTAACCCTGCCAAATGTAAAGTCATGAATATCGGGGAAGGGCAAAGAAGACCGCAGACAGAGTATAGTCTAGGTGGCCAAAGACTGCAAACCTCACTCAAAGAAAAAGATCTTGGGGTGAGTATAATACCGAGCACATCTCCTGAGGCACACATCAATCAGATAACTGCTGCAGCATACGGGCGGCTGGCAAACCTAAGAATAGCGTTCCAATACCTCACTAAGGAATCATTCAAGACTCTGTATACCATATACGTCAGGCCCATACTGGAGTATGCAGCACCGGTTTGGAACCCACACCTGGTCAAGCACGTCAAGAAATTAGAGAAAGTGCAAAGGTTTGCAACAAGACTAGTCCCAGAGCTAAGGGATTGTCCTACGAAGAAAGGTTAAGGGAAATCGGCCTGACGACACTAGAGGACAGGAGGGTTAGGGAGACATGATAACGACATATAAAATACTGCGAGGAATAGATAAGGTGGACAGAGACAAGATGTTCCAGAGAGGGGACACAGAAACAAGGGGTCATAATTGGAAGTTGAAGACTCCTATGAGTCAAAGGGATGTTAGGAAGTATTTCTTCAGTCATAGAGTTGTCAGGAAGTGGAATAGCTTAGAAAGCATGCCTGGGCATGCTAGGCATGCTAGTGGCCATCTTTGTAATTACTGTCTTATAAATGTAAACCACACATTGTAATCTTTACAGAGAAATAAAAATCTGAATCTCAATACGTATTTCCGAACATCAATACACCAGTAGAATGGACCACTTGAGCAACATCTGTGTTTTACACTGAAACTTCCACAACAATTTAACTACAGAGACGCAAGACTCATGGCCAGGGAAGTAGACACCCAGAGACGCAAGACTCATGGCCATGGAAGTAGACACCCAGAGACGCAAGACTCATGGCCAGGGAAGTAGACACCCAGAGACGCAAGACTCATGACCAGGGAAGAAGACACCCAGAGACGCAAGACTCATGACCAGGGAAGTAGACACCCAGAGACGCAAGACTAATGACCAGGGAAGTAGACACCCAGAGACGCAAGACTCATGGCCAGGGAAGTAGACACCCAGAGACGCAAGACTCATGGCCAGGGAAGTAGACACCCAGAGACGCAAGACTCATGGCCAGGGAAGAAGACACCCAGAGACGCAAGACTAATGACCAGGGAAGAAGACACCCAGAGACGCAAGACTCATGACCAGGGAAGAAGACACCCAGAGACGCAAGACTCATGACCAGGGAAGAAGACACCCAGAGACGCAAGACTCATGGCCAGGGAAGTAGACACCCAGAGACGCAAGACTCATGGCCAGGGAAGAAGACACCCAGAGACGCAAGACTAGTGGCCAGGGAAGTAGACACCCAGAGACGCAAGACTCGTGGCCAGGGAAGAAGACACCCAGAGACGCAAGACTCATGGCCAGGGAAGAAGACACCCAGAGACGCAAGACTCATGACCAGGGAAGAAGACACCCAGAGACGCAAGACTCATGGCCAGGGAAGTAGACACCCATAGACGCAAGACTCATGGCCAGGGAAGTAGACACCCAGAGACGCAAGACTCATGGCCAGGGAAGTAGACACCCAGAGACGCAAGACTCATGGCCAGGGAAGAAGACACCCAGAGAAGCAAGACTAATGACCAGGGAAGAAGACACCCAGAGACGCAAGACTCATGGCCAGGGAAGTAGACACCCAGAGACGCAAGACTCATGGCCAGGGAAGAAGACATCCAGAGACGCAAGACTCGTGGCCAGGGAAGTAGACACCCAGAGACTCAAGACTCGTGGCCAGGGAAGAAGACACCCAGAGACGCAAGACTCGTGGCCAGGGAAGAAGACACCCAGAGACGCAAGACTCATGACCACGGAAGAAGACACCCAGAGACGCAAGACTCATGACCAGGGAAGAAGACACCCATAGACGCAAGACTCATGACCAGGGAAGAAGACACCCAGAGACGCAAGACTCATGGCCAGGGAAGTAGACACCCATAGACGCAAGACTCATGACCAGGGAAGAAGACACCCAGAGACGCAAGATTCATGGCCAGGGAAGTAGACACCCATAGACGCAAGACTCATGACCAGGGAAGAAGACACCCAGAGACGCAAGACTCATGGCCAGGGAAGTAGACACCCAGAGACGCAAGACTCATGGCCAGGGAAGAAGACACCCAGAGACGCAAGACTAATGGCCAGGAAAGAAGACACCCAGAGACGCAAGACTCATGGCCAGGGAAGAAGACACCCAGAGACGCAAGACTCATGACCAGGGAAGAAGACACCCAGAGACGCAAGACTCATGGCCAGGGAAGAAGACACCCAGAGACGCAAGATTCATGGCCAGGGAAGAAGACACCCAGAGACGCAAGACTCATGACCAGGGAAGTAGACACCCAGAGACGCAAAACTCATGACCAGGAAAGAAGACACCCAGAGACGCAAGACTCATGACCAGGGAAGAAGACACCCAAAGACGCAAGACTCATGGCCAGGGAAGAAGACACCCAGAGACGCAAGACTCATGACCAGGGAAGAAGACACCCAGAGACGCAAGACTCATGGCCAGGGAAGAAGACACCCAGAGACGCAAGATTCATGGCCAGGGAAGAAGACACCCAGAGACGCAAGACTCATGACCAGGGAAGTAGATACCCAGAGACGCAAAACTCATGACCAGGAAAGAAGACACCCAGAGACGCAAGACTCATGACCAGGGAAGAAGACACCCAGAGACGCAAGATTCATGGCCAGGGAAGAAGACACCCAGAGACGCAAGACTCATGACCAGGGAAGTAGACACCCAGAGACGCAAAACTCATGACCAGGAAGAAGACACCCAGAGACGCAAGACTCATGACCAGGAAGAAGACACCCAGAGACGCAAGACTCATGACCAGGGAAGTAGACACCCAGAGACGCAAAACTCATGACCAGGGAAGAAGACACCCAGAGACGCAAGACTCATGACCAGGGAAGAAGACAGCCAGAGACGCAAGACTCATGACCAGGGAAGAAGACAGCCAGAGACGCAAGACTCATGACCAGGGAAGAAGACAGCCAGAGACGCAAGACTCATGACCAGGGAAGAAGACAGCCAGAGACGCAAGACTCATGACCAGGGAAGAAGACACCCAGAGACGCAAGACTCATGACCAGGGAAGAAGACAGCCAGAGACGCAAGACTCATGACCAGGGAAGAAGACACCCAGAGACGCAAGACTCATGACCAGGGAAGAAGACACCCAGAGACGCACGATCTTGGAATCATCACTCATCGTGTCTACTTTTTCCACTGCCACTTTATAACTGTGGAAACATTTACCCTTAAATAAAAAAAAAATACCGTAGCTTCAACAATTGAAAAAATCCTCACTTGGATAGGAACCTGATGTCTTGGCAATGGTCTAAAACTGAGCGAAACGTCTTCATACGGATCCTGTCCTACGCGAGTTTTTTGTGTGTAATCTTACCCATGCTGTGTAGAATGCAGTTTGTTGATTCTTTTCCTCACTTGTCGTTACGAAAAGAAAGTCTGAATATAATCTTATATTATTGAAAATTCACAGTGGTCGAGCACACGGTATTGATCAATGTATCAATACTCAGGTCAGTTAAAATTGTTGGTAGTTTTTGGGGAGATATAAGTGAGCTTCAACACACCTGGATGTCTCAGTAAGGAGTGAGCTAGTGGCCACCATCACCTAGTATTATGTTGTAGGTTGCCAAACACCTTTCTTACTCTTACGTCTGGCCACTGAGAGTTGTTTTTAATTGCTTTAGTCAGGATGAATTTACAAATTTAATTAATGTATCAAGCACAGTTTGTTTAGGCTTAAGGTAATGATAAATGAGAAAGATTTGGAATATCTCACACCCGTGTCTCCATAATGTGCAATTAGGACGTGTTTCCTTAAGATACCTGCTGTCCTTGTTCACCTAGCAGTAAAATAGGTATCTGGGTGTTAGTCGACTGGTGTGGGTCGCATCCTGGGACAAAACTGACCTAATTATTATTATTATTATTATTATTATTATTATTATTATTATTATTATTATTATTATTACACTAACTAGATATGTTTCAGTCACTGCTTGATCCTGAAACGATATACCAGTATCTTATCTGTGGATGGTAGTGGCTAGTTTACTGTGCACCTCATATCCATCCTTTGAATTGTAGTGGTTAGTTTTGTGTGCACCTCATATCCACCCTGTGGTTGTTAGTAGCTAGTTTATTGGGCCTCTAATATACATCCTGTGGATGGTAGTGGCTAGTTTATTGTGCACCCCACATCTGTCCTGTAGTGGTTACTTTTATTGTGCACCACATATTGATCCTGTGGAGGGTAGCGCAAGAGCATATGGATACACAAAAGGCCTGGGAACTAGGCCTCAAAAGAGTTAACAGGAATACATCTGGATTTATTTCTGCAATGGACTTGTCTATTGTAAACAAATTTAGGATATTTGTTGAATGTCTGGTATCTTATTTTCATTAATAAAATACTGTGAAAAATTTTGGATTTTCCTAAATTCAGCATGTGTAAATTTGAATAATACAATAATTGTGTAATAAAATTTGATGCTGATTTGCCCCTTTCGAGAAATTTCGAGTGAGGGGGGGGTGTAATACAGCTGCTAAGTGATGTTGGAGGGAGACGCCATTTGTAAATTGTGAACACTGATTGTTGTGGGAAATTCTGCTAATAATCCGGCATCTTCCGAGCCAAATTGGGGGGTTTCGGCCTGAATTTGTAATAGGAACCAGTGTTAATGTCCCCTGCTGAAGAATTGGGACAGGAAATTTGCGGGACCTCAAGAATTTCGTGTGGATTGTGGAACATCACTAACAGGGAAGTGTACCATTAGTCCTTGCATTTAGATCTCTAGGTGGGCAGTGTAGGGTCTAGGTGTTAGGTAGGTGTTGTTTTGTGATCCATCTACAGTAATTAAATGGTGTTATTACCAGTTATATTTTGTGTACCCAGCAAGCCTAATCATATATAGTCCACATAACTTTAATTTATCAGAGTAGCTGGTTTTATTATTATAATTTATTAATTTAATGTCAGGTCTAGCTTTTTGTGAGAGTGGTGAAGAAGTGGGCATCGAAGGAGTAACAGTTCAGCGACCTACTGTGATTTAAGTCCCACTTACATCACCCAAATTACTTGCAGGTAATAATTCAGGTAATACCCTGTAAATCTCATGCAGGTAATTTACTCACATAATAATAATAATTTTCAAAAAATACCTTAACATATCACATAGGTTATTATACGATCTTTGTATTCGTCAAAAAGGATATTTAAGTGTATATTGTTCAAGAAAGTGACCATAAGGCTGACCACTTACGTTGTATTTAGTTTGATCTTCATCTGTATGAATGCTGCTACATCATACACTGTTTATCTAGGTTCATGTTATCATAGTGAGTGATAGATCTATCCACTCAGGCTTTAAACTCATTACTGGGGCTTTCAGTTTCGTTGTTTACTTCTCTTTTAATATTATCTCTTATGCTAAACAAAGATATACCCAAGTTATATTATTCAGTTTTCTTCAAATCAACTGTATGATGAAGGAGTAATTCAGTGTGTGATGAATACATGAAAATTGTACATTAATTTCCCCCACTGATTTTTTAGTATCTGTATCTGGCTTCTTCAGTGAGCATTGTAACTTGTTAGTCATTATGTGAATCAAGCGCTTTCAATGACGATACAGAATCAGAAATAATCATAGTCAAGTTTAGATAGTAATTCTTATGTGTAAACATAGTTGCTATGGTTATTATCTAGTGAGGTGACAAAAGAAGATGAACTCCTGCCAGTACACTCCTGAGATCCATCACTGTATAGTTTGTGATGTATTATTATTAACAGTTAAGCAAGAAATTCCTTCATGAGCAGTTGCTTTAACAAGTGATTTAAGAAGGTATTACTAGTAATGAGCTTCTTGGGAGGGACTTGCAGGTATGTGATATTAAATGAACACATCTTCCATGAAGGGTGAAATGCTCTTGTTGTCTACAGTGATACATTTCCTGCAAGTTATACAACTTATAATTACATGTTTTCACAACCCTTTTAGATATGCGTTTATTTACTTCTAGACATTTAATATGATTTGTAGTGACAGTGTCTGGTTCATTTCTTAACATTTTTAATACCAAGTAGTGTTAATCTCAATAATGATATGACGGATACTAGGAACACCAAGCTTCCTCCTCATATTAGGAACCTTGGAAGTTGCAGGACAGCCAAGAATAATTCTTAGGGCTTCATTTTGCATTAGCTCCAAGGGCAGGAGAGAATTTTTCTTAGCTCACATTACAATGGGATTAGCATAATCAAAGATCTAATATAGACTATGTACATCCTTCACACTATTATTATAGTAGCACTATAGTTACTGATACATTATAGTAGCACTATAGTTACTGATACATTATAGTAGCACTATAGTTACTGATACATTATAGTAGCACTATAGTTACTGATACATTATAGTAGCACTATAGTTACTGATACATTATAGTAGCCCTATAGTTACTGATACATTATAGTAGCACTATAGTTACTGATACATTATAGTAGCACTATAGTTACTGATACATTATAGTAGTACTATAGTTACTGATACATTATAGTAGCACTATAGTTACTGATACATTATAGTAGCACTATAGTTACTGATACATTATAGTAGCACTATAGTTACTGATACATTATAGTAGCACTATAATTACTGATACATTATACTGATACATTATAGTAGCACTATAGTTACTGATAAATTAGACACATATTCAACACTTGAGTATCTTTATTATGGACTGAGGAAGCCACGCAGTGGATAATATACACTTGAAAAATCCTAGAGGGATTAGTACCAAACTTGCACACGAAAATCACTCCCTATGAAAGCAAAAGACTTGGCAGAAGATGCAACATTCCCCCAATGAAAAGCAGGGGCGCCACGAGTACACTGAGAGACAACACAATAAGTGTCCGAGGTCCAAGACTGTTCAACTACCTCCCACCAAACATAGGAGTAATTACCAATAGACCCCTGGTTGTCTTCAAGAGGGAGCTGGACAGATACCTAAAGCCAGTACCCGATCAGCCGGGCTGTGGTTCTTACGTTGGACTACGTGCGGCCAGCAGTAACATCCTGGTTGATCAGGCCCTGATCCACCAGGAGGCCTGGTCAAGGACTGGGCCACGGGGGCGTTGACCCCCGGAACACCCTCCAGGTAAATAAGTAAACGTTACTTACACGCTGCTTAGAATGTCCCAAAAATCGAGGCGAGGCAGCAAAATTATGTTGAGTTTTGGACGCCGTCCAACATGCTGATGTATTACCAAAATAAAAAATAAAAAAAAACAGCTACCATATTTGATAGTCACTGGGAGTATGTGAATGTAAAAGAGAAGGTAGACAGTGTATGTTTGGTGGTGTGACTGACTGTACTGAGTGTATGTTTGGTGGTGTGACTGACTGTACTGTGTGTATGTTTGGTGGTGTGACTGTACTGAGTGTATGTTTGGTGGTGTGACTGACTGTACTGTGTGTATGTTTGGTGGTGTGACTGACTGTACTGAGTGTATGTTTGGTGGTGTGACTGTACTGTGTGTATGTTTGGTGGTGTGACTGTACTGTGTGTATGTTTGGTGGTGTGACTGACTGTACTGAGTGTATGTTTGGTGGTGTGACTGACTGTACTGTGTGTATGTTTGGTGGTGTGACTGACTGTACTGAGTGTATGTTTGGTGGTGTGACTGTACTGTGTGTATGTTTGGTGGTGTGACTGACTGTACTGTGTGTATGTTTGGTGGTGTGACTGACTGTACTGTGTGTATGTTAGGTGGTGTGACTGACTGTACTGTGTGTATGTTTGGTGGTGTGACTGACTGTACTGTGTGTATGTTTGGTGGTGTGACTGACTGTACTGTGTGTATGTTAGGTGGTGACTGACTGTTACTTGTGTGTATGTTAGTGGTGGTGTGACTGTACTGTGTGTATGTTTGGTGGTGTACTGACTGTACTGTGTGTATGTTAGGTGGTGTGACTGTACTGTGTGTATGTTTGGTGGTGTGACTGACTGTACTGTGTGTATGTTTGGTGGTGTGACTGTACTGTGTGTATGTTTGGTGGTGTGACTGTACTGTGTGTATGTTTGGTGGTGTGACTGTACTGTGTGTATGTTTGGTGGTGTGACTGTACTGTGTGTATGTTTGGTGGTGTGACTGTACTGTGTGTATGTTTGGTGGTGTGACTGACTGTACTGTGTGTATGTTTGGTGGTGTGACTGACTGTACTGTGTGTATGTTAGGTGGTGTGACTGTACTGTGTGTATGTTAGGTGGTGTGACTGTACTGTGTGTATGTTTGGTGGTGTGACTGACTGTACTGAGTGTATGTTTGGTGGTGTGACTGTACTGTACTGTGTGTATGTTTGGTGGTGTGACTGTACTGTGTGTATGTTGTGGTGGTGACTGACTGTACTGTACTGTGTGTATGTTTGGTGGTGTGACTGACTGTACTGTGTGTATGTTTGGTGGTGTGACTGTACTGTGTGTATGTTTGGTGGTGTGACTGACTGTACTGTGTGTATGTTTGGTGGTGTGACTGACTGTACTGTGTGTATGTTTGGTGGTGTGACTGACTGTACTGTGTGTATGTTAGGTGGTGTGACTGACTGTACTGTGTGTATGTTTGGTGGTGTGACTGACTGTACTGTGTGTATGTTTGGTGGTGTGACTGTACTGTGTGTATGTTAGGTGGTGTGACTGACTGTACTGTGTGTATGTTAGGTGGTGTGACTGACTGTACTGTGTGTATGTTAGGTGGTGTGACTGACTGTACTGTGTGTATGTTAGGTGGTGTGACTGTACTGTGTGTATGTTTGGTGGTGTGACTGACTGTACTGTGTGTATGTTAGGTGGTGTGACTGACTGTACTGTGTGTGTGGTGTGACTGTACTGTGTTTTTGGTGTGTGACTGACGACTTGTTGGGTGCTTGTATGTGTGGTGGTGTATTGTTGGTGTGTGATATGGTGTAGTGGTGACTTGTATTGTGTGTTTGTGATTGTGGTGATTGTGTTTGGTGTGGACTGGTATGTGGTGTGTGTTGTGTGTGATGTGTGTTGTTGGGTTGTTGTGTATGTGTGTGTGGTGACTGACTGTTGTGTGATGGTATGTATTGTGTGTGTGCTGACTTATTGTTAGTAGTGTATTGGTGTCTGTGTTTTGTGGTGGTGTTTGTGTGTATTGTGGTGTGGCTGATGGAGTGGTGTGTGTGTGTGTGGTGTGTGGTGTGTGGTGGGAGGTACTGTTTGTGTGTGACTGTGTTGTTGTGGTGGACTGTCTTGTTTGGTGGGTGACTGTGTATGTTGTGATGATTATTGTGGGACATGTGTTTGGTGTTATGTGTGTGTTGTGGTGTGTGTATGTTGGTGATGTGTGCGTACTGTGTTGTGGGTGTAGTGTACTGTTGTATGTTTGTGGTGTGACTTCTGTGTGTATGTTTGTGGTGGACTGTACTGTGTTATGTTAGGTGTGTGATGACTGTGTGTGTATGTTGTGGTGTGACTGTACTGTGTGTATGTTTGGTGGTGTGACTGTGTGTTTGTGTGTTGTGTATGTGTGTGTGGGTGTATGTTAGTACTGTGTGTTGTGGTGTGTGATGTATTGGTGTTGTATGTGTGTTGTATGTTTGTGGTGTGACTGACTGTACTGTGTGTATGTTAGTGGTCTGACTGACTGTGTATGTTTGGTGTGATGACGTACTGGTGTATGTGTGGACTGACTGGTATGTTGGTGGTTGACTACTGTTGTCCATGATAGCTGGTTGTGACTGACTGTACTGTGTGTATGTTAGGTGGTTGACTGACTGTACTGTGTGATGTTGGTGGGTGACTGACTGTACTGTGTATGTTAGGTGGTTGACTGACTGTACTGTGTGTATGTTAGTGGTGTGACTGACTGTACGTGTATGTTAGGTGGTGTCGACTGATCAACGTATGTACCTGCTTAGACATCGTAGACTGTCTGCAGACTACATCGTATGTTCAGTGGACTACATACTGAGTTATGTTAGTTTACTACTGTACGTGTGATGTATAGTGTTACGACTACAGTTATGTTAGACTGTGGACACTACTGTATGTCCCAGGTGTACACATACAGTATGTCCCCAGTGTATTCACATACAGTATGTCTTGACATCGAGTATGTCCCCAGACATACAGTATGTCCTAGTGGACACATGACTTTTATGTTCCAGGTGTGACTTACTGTGGTATGTTCGAGGTACTGTACTGTGTTATGTCCAGTGGACTGTACTGTGTATGTTAGTGGTGTGACTGACTACTGTTGTATGTTGTGGTGTGACTGTACTGAGGTATGTTTGGTGTGGACTGACTTACTGTGTGATGTTAGGTGGTGTACTACTGTCATGCTGTACTATGTTATGGTGGTGTGACACTTACTGTGTGTAGTTGGTGTGTGACTGACAATTACTGTTGCTATGATAGAGTGGTGACTGACTGTGTATGATAGGTGTGTGACTGACTGTACGTGTGTATGTTAGTGTGTGACTACTGTACTGTGTGTCCAGTTAGGTGGTGTCCCGACTGACTGTACGTAGTATGTCCAGGGTGACTGACTGTACTGTGTGTATGTTAGGTGGTGGACACTACGTGTGTATGTTAGGTGGTGTGACTGACTGACAGTTGTTCCTGCTTAGATACATACGTATGTCTATATGGCACTACAATGTCCTGGACACTACATGCAGTTATTGTTCACTCATTGACACATGAACAGTTGTCCCTGACATACTGTATGTCCCCAGAACATACAGTATGTCCCCAGACACATACAGTATGTCGACTCGTTGTCCAGACACTACAGTATGTCCCCAGACACATACAGTATGTCCCCAGAACATACAGTATGTCCCAGACATACAGTATGTCCCCAGACACTACAGTATGTCCCAGACACATACAGTATGTCCCCAGACACATACAGTATGTCCCAGACACATACAGTATGCCCCAGACACATACAGTATGTCCCCAGACACATACAGTATGTCCCCAGAACATACAGTATGTCCCCAGACACATACAGTATGTCCCCAGACACATCAGTATGTCCCCAGACACATACAGTATGTCCCAGACACATACAGTATGTCCCCAGACATACAGTATGTCCCCAGACAAACAGTATGTCCCCAGACACATACAGTATGTCCCCAGACACATACAGTATTCTCAGACACATACAGTATGTCCCCAGACACATACAGTATGCCCCAGACACATACAGTATGTCCCAGACACATACAGTATGTCCCAGACACATACAGTATGTCCCCAGACACATACAGTATGTCCCCAGACACATACAGTATGTCCCCAGACACATACAGTATGTCCCCAGACACATACAGTATGTCCCCAGACACATACAGTATGTCCCCAGACACATACAGTATGTCCCCAGACACATACAGTATGTCCCCAGACACATACAGTATGTCCCCAGACACATACAGTATGTCCCAGACATCACAGTATGTCCCCAGACACATACAGTATGTCCCCAGACACATACAGTATGACCAGACACATACAGTATGTCCCCAGACACATACAGTATGTCCCCAGACACATACAGTATGTCCCCAGACACATACAGTATGTCCCCAGACACATACAGAATGTCCCCAGACACATACAATATGTCCCCAGACACATACAGTATGTCCCCAGACACATACAGTATGTCCCCAGACACATACAGTATGTCCCCAGACACATACAGTATGTCCCCAGACACATACAATATGTCCCCAGACACATACAGTATGTCCCCAGACACATACAGTATGTCCCCAGTTCTCTATATGCTCAGATAGACAATGTCAGAGATTTTGTCAGAACTCTGAGTTATAAAACTTAATAATGGGTAAATATTATACTAACTGCAATAAATAAAAAGATAAATAATCAGAGAGTACTTATTCATAATCCCGGAGTCCCTTAGCTGGGTTGGTAGCGCACTCACCTCACACACTCAGGTCCCCGGAGTCCCTTAGCTGGGTTGGTAGCGCACTCACCTCACACACTCAGGTCCCCGGAGTCCCTTAGCTAGGTTGGTAGCGCACTCACCTCACACACTCAGGTCCCCGGAGTCCCTTAGCTAGGTTGGTAGCGCACTCACCTCACACACTCAGGTCCCCGGAGTCCCTTAGCTGGGTTGGTAGCGCACTCACCTCACACACTCAGGTCCCCGGTACGGGTAGAGACATTAGGACGTGTTTTCTTAAGACACCTGCTGTACCTGTTCACCTAGCAGTAAAATAGGTACCTGGGTGTTAGTCGACTGGTGTGGGTTGCATCCTGGGACAAAATTAACCTTATTTGCCCGAAATTCTCCGCATAACAAGGGGCTTTCTATATAGTAGTATGTCATTGATGTCAGCTAGACCTAGACCTGCATACACTAAGTAATTATAGCGGTGTTGTAGGGTGCAGGTGTTTCAGGTAGTGTTGGAGACGAAAGTCTCCAGGAAGGAGCATAGTCTCCTGCTGATTGTCTGTTGCTAGTCACTGATGGTGTGGTAGGCTAGAGTAAGAGCCCAGGATGGGAATGAGGTAATAGGTGGGTCACGTACGGCAGTATAGCTGCCTTACATACTCACGAGTATTGTAAACTGCGATAACAACAACAGCTGGGTGACGGAGAGTGGTAGAAGAGAGGACACTACCATAACAACAACAGCTGGGTGACGGAGAGTGGTAGAGGAGAGGACATTACCATAACAACAACAGCTGGGTGACGGAGAGTGGTAGAGGAGAGGACACTACCATAACAACAACAGCTGGGTGACGGAGAGTGGTTGAGGAGAGGACACTACCATAACAACAACAGCTGGGTGACGGAGAGTGGTAGAGGAGAGGACATTACCATAACAACAACAGCTGGGTGACGGAGAGTGGTAGAGGAGAGGACACTACCATAACAACAACAGCTGGGTGACGGAGAGTGGTTGAGGAGAGGACACTACCATAACAACAACAGCTGGGTGACGGAGAGTGGTAGAGGAGAGGACATTACCATAACAACAGCTGGGTGACGGAGAGTGGTAGAGGAGAGGACACTACCATAACAACAACAGCTGGGTGACGGAGAGTGGTAGAGGAGAGGACATTACCATAGCAACAACAGCTGGGTGACTAGAGTGGTAGAGGAGAGGACACTACCATAACAACAACAGCTGGGTGACGGAGAGTGGTAGAGAGGACATTACCATAACAACAACAGCTGGGTGACGGAGAGTGGTAGAGGAGAGGACACTACCATAACAACAACAGCTGGGTGACGGAGAGTGGTAGAGAGAATATTACCATAACAACAACAGCTGGGTGACGGAGAGTGGTAGAGGAGAGGACACTACCATAACATCAACAGTTGGGTGACGGAGAGTGGTAGAGGAGAGGACACTACAATAACAACAACAGCTGGGTGACGGAGAGTGGTAGAGGAGAGGACACTACAATAACAACAACAGCTGGGTGACGGAGAGTGGTAGAGGAGAGGACACTACCATAACAACAACAGCTGGGTGACGGAGAGTGGTAGAGGAGAGGACACTACCATAACAACAACAGCTGGGTGACGGAGAGTGGTAGAAGAGAGGACACTACCATAACAACAACAGCTGGGTGACGGAGAGTGGTAGAGGAGAGGACACTACCATAACAACAACAGCTGGGTGACGGAGAGTGGTAGAGGAGAGGACATTACCATAACAACAACAGCTGGGTGACGGAGAGTGGTAGAGGAGAGGACACTACAATAACAACAACAGCTGGGTGACGGAGAGTGGTAGAGGAGAGGACACTACCATAACAACAACAGCTGGGTGACGGAGAGGGTAGAGGAGAGGACACTACCATAACAACAACAGCTGGGTGACGGAGAGTGGTAGAAGAGAGGACACTACCATAACAACAACAGCTGGGTGACGGAGAGTGGTAGAAGAGAGGACACTACCATAACAACAGCTGGGTGACGGAGTGTGGTAGAGGAGAGGACACTACCATAACAACAACAGCTGGGTGACGGAGAGTGGTAGAGGAGAGGACACTACCATAACAACAACAGCTGGGTGACGGAGAGTGGTAGAGGAGAGGACACTACCATAACAACAACAGTTGGGTGACGGAGAGTGGTAGAAGAGAGGACACTACCATAACAACAACAGCTGGGTGACGGAGAGTGGTAGAGAGAGGACACTACCATAACAACAACAGCTGGGTGACAAGTGGTAGAGGAGAGGACAACCATAACAACAACAGCTGGGTGACGGAGAGTGGTAGAGGAGAGGACATTACCATAACAACAACAGCTGGGTGACGGAGAGTGGTAGAGGAGAGGACACTACCATAACAACAACAGCTGGGTGACGGAGAGTGGTAGAAGAGAGGACACTACCATAACAACAGCTGGGTGACGGAGAGTGGTAGAGCTGGGTGACGGACAGTGGTAGAGAGGACACTACCATAACAACAACAGCTGGGTGACGGAGAGTGGTAGAGAGGACACTACAATAACAACAACAGCTGGGTGACGGACAGTGGTAGAGAGGACACTACCATAACAACAACAGCTGGGTGACGGAGAGTGGTAGAGAGGACACTACCATAACAACAACAGCTGGGTGACGGACAGTGGTAGAGAGGACACTACCATAACAACAACAGCTGGGTGACGGACAGTGGTACAGAGGACACTACCATAACAACAACAGCTGGGTGACGGACAGTGGTACAGAGGACACTACCATAACAACAACAGCTGGGTGACGGACAGTGGTAGAGGACACTACCATAACAACAACAGCTGGGTGACGGACAGTGGTAGAGAGGACACTACCATAACAACAACAGCTGGTGACGAACAGTGGTAGAGAGGACACTACCATAACAACAACAGCTGGGTGACGGACAGTGGTAGAGAGGACACTACCATAACAACAACAGCTGGGTGACGGACAGTGGTAGAGAGGACACTACCATAACAACAACAGCTGGGTGACGGACAGTGGTAGAGAGGACACTACCATAACAACAACAGCTGGGTGACGGACAGTTGTAGAAAGGACACTACCATAACAACAACAGCTGGGTGACGGACAGTGGTAGAGAGGACACTACCATAGCAACAACAGCTGGGTGACGGACAGTGGTAGAGAGGACACTACCATAACAACAACAGCTGGGATGACGGACAGTGGTAGAGAGACACTACCATAACAACAACAGCTGGGTGACGGACAGTGGAGAGAGGACACTACCATAACAACAACAGCTGGGTGACGGACAGTGGTAGAGAGGACACTACCATAACAACAACAGCTGGGTGACGGACAGTGGTACAGAGGACACTACCATAACAACAACAGCTGGGTGACGGACAGTGGTAGAGAGGACACTACCATAACAACAACAGCTGGGTGACGGACAGTGGTAGAGAGGACACTACTATAACAACAACAGCTGGGTGACGGATAGTGGTAGAGAGGACACTACCATAACAACAACAGCTGGGTGACGGACAGTGGTAGAGAGGACACTACCATAACAACAACAGCTGGGTGACGGACAGTGGTAGAGAGGACACTACCATAACAACAACAGCTGGGTGACGGACAGTGGTAGAGAGGACACTACCATAACAACAACAGCTGGGTGACGGACAGTGGTAGAGAGGACACTACCATAACAACAACAGCTGGGTGACGGACAGTGGTAGAGAGACACTACCATAACAACAACAGCTGGGTGACGGACAGTGGTAGAGAGGACACTACCATAACAACAACAGCTGGGTGACGGACAGTGGTAGAGAGGACACTACCATAACAACAACAGCTGGGACGGACAGTGGTAGAGAGGACACTACCATAACAACAACAGCTGGGTGACGGACAGTGGTAGAGAGGACACTACCATAACAACAACAGCTGGGTGACGGACAGTGGTAGAGAGGACACTACCATAACAACAACAGCTGGGTGACGGACAGTGGTAGAGAGGACACTACCATAACAACAACAGCTGGGTGACGGACAGTGGAGAGAGGACACTACCATAACAACAACAGCTGGGTGACGGACAGTGGTAGAGAGGACACTACCATAACAACAACAGCTGGGTGACGGACAGTGGTAGAGAGGACACTACCATAACAACAACAGCTGGGTGACGGACAGTGGTAGAGAGGACACTACCATACAACAACAGCTGGTGACAGTGGAGGAGGACACTACCATAACAACAGCTGGGTGACGGACAGTGGTAGAGAGGACACTACCATAACAACAACAGCTGGTGACGGACAGTGGTAGAGAGGACACTACCATAACAACAACAGCTGGGTGACGGACAGTGGTAGAGAGGACACTACCATAACAACAACAGCTGGGTGACGGACAGTGGTAGAGAGGACACTACCATAACAACAACAGCTGGGTGACGGACAGTGGTAGAGATTACACTACCATAACAACAACAGCTGGGTGACGGACAGTGGTAGAGAGGACACTACCATAACAACAACAGCTGGGTGACGGACAGTGGTAGAGAGGACACTACCATAACAACAACAGCTGGGTGACGGACAGTGGTAGAGAGGACACTACCATAACAACAACAGCTGGGTGACGGACAGTGGTACAGAGGACACTACCATAACAACAACAGCTGGGTGACGGACAGTGGTACAGAGGACACTACCATAACAACAACAGCTGGGTGACGGACAGTGGTAGAGAGGACACTACCATAAAAACAACAGCTGGGTGACGGACAGTGGTACAGAGGACACTACCATAACAACAACAGCTGGGTGACGGACATTGGTACAGAGGACACTACCATAACAACAACAGCTGGGTGACGGACAGTGGTACAGAGGACACTACTCAAGTATCAACTGAACAACTTTGCAGTTTTCGCTGAGACATTGTAAAAGCTGACCAGGGAAATGTGACAGGTCTGAGCAAGTGGGATTCCCGTAGTTACGTGAGTCTCAGTTGACACTCAGCTTACACAGTCAGCTGTCCACACAGCTGACAATCAGCTTACACAGTCAGCTGTCCACACAGCTGACACTCAGCTTACACAGTCAGCTGTCCACACAGCTGAGAAATAGTTTATGTGTTTTCCCTGACCATGGGAACGGCAGAGAGCAGAAGGCATTATTTACCTCACTAACGCTGAAGAGCTGGCAGCCCAGGATAACCCAGTTTAGTATGGCTTATTTCCACTGGGATCGTTTAAGGTCCTTTCCCAGAATGCGACCCACACGTTTACTAACTCTCAGGTGTATTGTAATAACGTTGCTACAATTACCCACAATATGTTAGGTAAAAGGACGCAAGTGCATCTAATGTAACATTTTATTGTGGAAACGTTTCGCTCTCCAGGAGCTTTACCAAGCCATTATGTCTTGACAAAGCTCCTGGAGAGCGAAATGTTACCATAGTAAAATGTCACATTAGTTGCATTTGGGTCTTTTTGCCTATCAACTCCCAGGTATGTATTTACTGTTAGGTCAATAGATACCTGGAGCTCAACGCCACGTCCCCTAGGGTGTGAGTCGAGTGCTAGCTTCAGCATGGAAGATAATGACTCAACCATCTCAGTGGATAGTCAAGTCGAAGGCTCTCTCCCCATCCTACACTCCCTCGGGTCAATGCTGGAGGAAGCGTGACCTGTGTCAGGAAGGAAGGAGGTGGTTAATAAAGACAGTCAACAACTTCCTCCAACACCTGTATAAGGAATCTGCCGTATGAAGATAGAGCCTTGAGTTTCCACTCTCTGGAGAGACGTAGAATGAGGGGAGATATCTTCGAGGTGTATAAGTGGATGATGGGCATAAACAAAGGTGATATTAATAAAATACTGAGGATATCGAACCAGGTAAGAATCAGGAATAACGGATTTAGGTTAGATAAATTTAGATTTAGAAAGGACATAGGTAAGTACTGGTTTTCGAACAGAGTTGTGGATGTGTGGAACAATCTTCCGAGTAGGGTGATAGAGGCTAGGACCTGGGTTTGATTGGTGTCGTGGGTACGGGAGTAAATTCTTGGGTAGCTTTCGGTAGTGGTGGTTTTGATAAGGACTTGCCCTGTATGAGCCAGTAGGCCTTCTGCAGTGCTCCTGCAGTTCTTATGTTCTAACCTTACGCCAGTATTCACTAAACACAACTGCGTCAGGAGTGAACGACCCGCTCAGATTTTTTGTGGCTGACCTTGTAGCTTGGCTGCCTGCCAGGGGTGGAACCTGTTGACTGTGAGGAGGATCCAGTCTCCACTCAGCACCGTGTCTCCCATCCCTCCGCATCTCCTACCAGTTTTCCACACATTATTCTAGTTTAATTTAAGAAACTTGTGTCTGCGTTGTTCTACATTTGTCGACCCGGCAACCTCATTAGTCTTGTCCCGTTTCCTGGCGAACCTTACCTAACCTCACTAGTGCAACACCTACAGGTCACAGATAACGTTCGTGTAGGTCATTAAGGTGACCCTATGCTAGTGTGTATGTTGAGCAGCAACATGAGGTGGTGTGTTGTTGTTGTGGTGGTGGTGGTTACAGGCAGCGTGAGGTGCTCCTTCCCATACCCGAGGGAGGATGTGGACTTAACCTGTGCTCCAGCATTCTCAAAGGTAAGCACTCGTGCTCCAAATTACTCAACTGAGTGAAAGTGTTGTTGTTGTAGTGGTGGCTGGAATCTTACGTCTTATTATTTTACAATAAGTTACTTTATATTTAATGTTAGTAAGCTTATCTGGAGTCCCTCCCTCAGGCGGCTGAGGAAGGGACTCATTACCTCATGGAAACACTCGTAAATAATCTGGAGATCACTGAAGAGCTTGGCGCAAGTGATCACAAATCCATCCCTTTTAGCATTAACTGGGAATATAAGAATAATGATAATACGGTAAAAGTCCCTGATTTTCGTTCTGCCGATTATAATGGACTTAGAGAACACCTGTCTAATCTCGATTGGGGTAATTTAGCTAATAATTCTATTGACGATGATCATACTTACGATTACGAAGGGATCTGCGTTTATGATTTTTTTCTTAATAATATACAACGTGCGCAGATTATATACATTCCCCAGAGAGAGAAATTAGGTCTAATAATAACGATCCCAAATGGGTTAACAGGAGGCTAAATCATTTATTAGGGGAGAAAAGGGGAATTTATAGGCGCAATATGTTCAGCTTAAAAGAAAAGTAAAAAAGGGGATTAGAAAAGCTAAACGTGACTATGAAATTAGAGTTGCTAATGAATCAAAGACTAATCCAAAAGGGTTCTTTCAAGTGTATAGGACGAAGGTGAAGGAACAAGTAGGACCTCTGAAAATTGGGAATGTACAGCTGACGGATAACGAACTGGAAATATGTTCCCTGTTTAATGACTATTTTTTGTCAGATTTTACACAGGAAGATGTAAATGAGATTCCAGAAATTAACAATTATTCAGTTCCTGATGAATTCAAATTAACTAATATTACTGTCACGAGGGACATGGTTATCAAACAGATAGACAAACTTGAGGAAATTAAAAATGTATCAGGGTATACGACAAATTCTAACCATACACTAGAGCGAAAAAGTAATGTGAAGGACCTGGGAGTGATAATGTCAGAGGATCTCGCCTTCAAAGATCACAACAATGTATCTACCTCATCTGCTAGGGAAATGATAGGATGGATAATGAGAACCTTCAAAACTAGGGACGCCAAGCCCATGATGATTCTCTTCAAATCGCTTGTTCTCTCCAGGCTGGAATACTGCTGTACACTAACGGCCCCCTTCAAGGCAGGTGACATTGCAGACCTGGAGAGTGTACAAAGAACTTTCACGACACACATAAGTACGATAAAGCACCTAAATTACTGGGAACGGTTGAAGGTCCTTGATCTGTATTCCCAGGAACTCAGGCGAGAGAGATACATGATAATATACACTTGGAAGGTCCTGGAGGGATTAGTACCAAACTTGCACACGAAAATCACTCCCTATGAAAGCAAAAGACTCGGCAGGAGATGCAACATTCCCCCGATGAAAAGCAGGGGCGCTACGAGTACACTGAGAGACAACACAATAAGTGTCCTGCCTCCCAGCATACATAAGGGGGATTACCAATAGACCCCTGGCTGTCTTCAAGAGGCACTGGACAGGCACTTACCAACCGGGCTGTGGTTCGTACGTCAGTTTGCGTGCGACCAGCAGTAACAGTTGGTTGATAAGACCCTGATCCACCATGAGGCCTGGTCTCAGACCGAGCCGCGGGGGCGTTGACCCCCGAAACCCTCTCCAGGTAAACCTCAAAACTACGTTTTCAAGGGTGATGGACTGATTACATCGTCTTCATACCTCTTCTGTACTCGACTGAAGAAGTCTACTGTGTATACGAAACATTTCAGAATTAAGATACCTAACTGTTGCATATGTGTCTTACTTATCAAAACCATTATTACCGCCATCAAATAACCTCCATATCTTTATTGGAGATAAATGGTATAAAATTCCCAGACTATGGAAAAATAGACACAAATGGAGTATAGTGACGTGGAGTCAGGTGGGGAATGCTGCTCAGAGGTTGGATCTGAGGACCTGCAAGGAATGGGCAAGTAGGTTTGTTGCTATGTAGAATAACGATGTAAACGTTTCCTGGTAAGGGGTTTATCTATAATGATACTAATAATACTACTACTACCACTACTACTAATACTAATAATAATATCTTTATTTCTATAAGTACATGTACAAGGTATACAGAGCATTTCGGACAAATTCGGTCAATTTTGTCCCCAGGATGCGACCCACACCAGTCAACTAACACCCAGGTACCTATTTTACTGCTAGTTGAACATGGACAGCAGGTGTCTTAAGGAAACGTCCTAATGTTTCCACCCGTACCAGGGATTGAACCACGGGCCTCAATGTGTGAGCTGAGTTGGATATATAGATGAGTGATGAATGCAAGATCCTGCGATATTGAGTACAGGTACAGGTAGGTTCGCCAGGACGGGTTCTGATTAGGTCTTCTCCATGTGGTGACCCAGTAGTAGTAGTTCGTCCGGTTCTTGAACCCCGGACCCCAGTGGTTGATTCGTGCCTCATACCACTGGGCTACAGTTTGGATGTATTTTTTTTTTTTTTAGTAGTTCGTCCGGGTCTCGAACCCCGGACCCCAGTGGTGAGAGTCGCGCCTCGCTCCACAGGGCTACAGTTTAGAAGTATTTTTTTTTTTTTTTGGGGGAGTGTCATAATGTTTTTATCGAGGCGGCAGGTGGCAGGCGGCAGGTGGCAGGCGATGATCAGCCGGTTCTTGACTGCAAGATACACAAGGTGTGCTGCCCTGCCATCCCTCCGACTTGGGTTCATGACCTCAGCTCATATTGTCTAGCAACGAAGAAGGGAGCTGTGCGGCCACTGTGAACAGATGATTGAGCTACCATTTGTACACCACCTGTTGGACTGTCCTGCAACGACGCCCCTACGCAACCGTCTCCTCCCACAACACTGACGAACAGACACGGAAGGATGAGGATAGTGAAACTTAAAAGATACTTATTCTTCCTCAAGGAATTCATTCACTATTACAGACTAGGAGGGCATGAAGGAAGAAGCCTATGATTACGTCATGTTTACTTTTGGTGTCGTGGTGAGAGAAGAGATTATGTTGTTGGTCTGTTTTCGGTAGACTTTAAAAAGAAGTTGGTAGTAAGCTTCGCAGAGAAGACCATCAGGGAGAGCAAGAACGTCTTCGATTTCTTCTAGCGTAAACTGGACTGGGGGACTGAGTGCTCGACCTGGTTGAGTGTGTGCTGGAACGTTGAAGCACCTGGAATCATTTTTGTTCTTGTAGTCGTTGTTCAAGATTAAGACACCACCTCCTTTATCAGCGGTGGTGACCCTGATGTTTGTGTCTTCTGCTAAAGTTTTAAGTACAGTGATGTAGCGTCGAGGTGGGGGGTGGGGAGCTGTGTGTTGAGACGACCGATGAAATGATGCCTTGAAGACAGCCTTTTTGAAAGTCCGAGTCATTGTGTCTGTAGTTTTTAGTGATGAAGTGAAGGTCTTGTTTCGGTTTCGTGATTCCTATAGCAAATTTGAGGCCTAAGCCGAGGGTTTCGGTTCCTGTACTCGACAGGTTCACTCGGAAGCACCAAGAAGACACAAACATCAAGGTCACCACCGCTGATAACGGAGGTGATGTCGTAATCTTGAGCAATAACGACTACACGAACAAAATGCTCACTCTACTAAATGACCCAGACACATACAAGCCTCTCACAACCAACCAAGTGGACAATGTTACCAAAACTTTTCTTCGCAAGACTCAGACTCTCCTCATACCGTAGTCTTCAAGACTACGGTATGAGTCTTCAAGACTACGGTATGAGTCTTCAAGACTACGGTATGAGTCTTCAAGACTACGGTATGAGTCTTCAAGACTACGGTATGAGTCTTCAAGACTACGGTATGAGTCTTCAAGACTACGGTATGAGTCTTCAAGACTACGGTATGAGTCTTCAAGACTACGGTATGAGTCTTCAAGACTACGGTATGAGTCTTCAACACTACGGTATGAGTCTTCAACACTACGGTATGAGTCTTCAAGACTACGGTATGAGTCTTCAAGACTACGGTATGAGTCTTCAAGACTACGGTATGAGTCTTCAAGACTACGGTGCTCTTTACAAACTACAAGACTAAGGGGCTGATTACCTCGTCTTTTGTATATAGTTCTACAGTCTTCACATTATGTCCTTGTGTTGTATTGATAAAATCATTGGAGGGCGAAACGTCTACAAAGATATTGAGATGTTGCATGAGTCAAATTCTCCACCAGAAAGTGTTGATGAGTGGAACACTGACAGGTTCACCAGGACCTGGCCACTTAATGTTATGGTTCAGCATAATAACTACATCACTACCAACTGTCAAATTACATTGTTTTCGTTTGAATAAATAGTTAAGAAAACCAACAAGTTGATAAGACACTTGTGCAACATTTAGGTATCTTTATTCTGGATAAAAATAGCCAAATATTGCACAAGTGTCCCATTTATCATTAATTGTTTACCTCAGGTATATTGTAATAATTACTGGGATATTATTTGCGTCTTCTTGATTGAATGACGAAAAGAAATAACTTATAAATTGAGTTTTTTTTTTCTCATTGTCAGCCAGGTGACCAGAGTGAGTTTTAAGTGGACCAAACTTTTCAGTGATCTTTCTGAACCTAATATAAACAAAATCTGATCAAGTATAACTCGAACTAAGTGAAGGGTTTTGTCCTACTTGACACTTTTACTGAGGAAATCTTGTGAGAATGATAAGTCTTTGAAGGTTTTGTTCATAGAGTGGGGAAGTGTTGATGAATGAGACACTTATACAACACTTGGAGACGTAGTTTTGAGGTGGTCAGTCCCTCAACCTGGAGAAGAGTTTGTAGTGATACCGCTCTTGTGGAGAGCCGCTGCAGGACACAATACGGCACCACCTCAGGGGGCCCCTAACAATAACAACAAACAGTACGGCGATGGCCCAGCATGGCGTGTGGTCTCGCTCTTACACAAATACATTCGTGATGCAGATTACATGGTAAGCTTAAATATGTCGCCAGTAGCTATAGCTTTTCTGAGGACATATGCACCTTACATCACCTGTCCTGCAGCAGCAGTCATTAGATGTATTTTCTTCTGTTGCAGACATGTACCATGGATTTTGTGTTCAATAAAGCCTAGAAATGAGGCCTGTGTTTTTATCACAACAATTTATTGAACACAAATATCCTGGGCTACCTGGCGGCGATTCTGAGCTAGACTACACAGCAAAATGGAGCGTTTACTGAAACCTGAGAGGCTAGACTCTGACCCCAGTGTATCAACGGCTGCTCAGGAATGGAAGCACTGGTTTAAGACTTTCGAAAACTTCTTGAGAGCCTTTCCTCAGGAAGATCTAGATAAACTAAGCCTGCTCATCAACTTTGTGTCACCTAAAATCTATGAGGTTATTTCTGAGTGTAATACCTATGAAGATGCTATCAATGCCCTCAAGTCTCAGTATATTAAGCCCACAAATGAAATCTTTGCACGATATCGTCTTGCAACTCGCCGCCAGCAGATTGGTGAATCCTTAGAGGAATACTTTCAAGCATTGAAAATATTAGGTAAGGACTGTAACTTCCGAGCGGTGACAGCTTCTCAGTATTGTGAAGAGTCCATCAGGGATGCTTTTATCAGTGGCCTGCAATCACCAATAATAAGGCAGCGTTTATTGGAGAATAAAACTCTGGACTTAGCCACTACCCTTGACCAGGCAAGATCATTAGATTCAGCTCAGAAGAATTCTGAAGTGTACAGTACTACCCAGCCTTCTCGAGTGGTAAGTGCTGTAACTCCCGACCAAGACTCTTTTAATGAGGTTACCGTGGAACCTGCTTCAGTGACAGCAGCTGCAGGCACAAAGTGTTTCTTTGTGGTTTTTCAAGACATCCACGTCCAAAGTGTCCGGCTCGTGAAGCAATGTGCCATCAATGCCATAGAAAGGTCACTTTGCTAAAGTATGTCGTGCTAATACATCAACAAGAGCTAGTGCTTCTATGCATTCCGACCAGGCGACTCTAGCAACAGTGACTTCTGCGGCTGCTCCAAATTCACTGTCAAAGGCAGTTGTGAAAGTGTTCATCAAAGGAACAGAAGTAGATGGTCTGATTGACAGTGGCAGCTCAGAGAGTTTCATCAACCTTGACGTAGTTAAACGCCACTCCTTGACGGTACATCACTCATCAGGTACCGTTTCCATGGCATCAACATCTCTCTCTATTCAGACGTTAGGGTTTTGTAAGGTAAACCTTAGAGTTAATGACAGGGATTATCAAGATGTACATTTAGCTGTTCTGCCACAACTGTGCTCTGATGTGATCCTTGGTCAGGACTTTCAGAAGCGTCATGGTAGTGTTACCTTAACATATGGAGGTGAACTGCCTCCTCTCGTTGTCTGTGGTCTTAGCACTTTAAGGGTAGACCCACCAAAGCTGTTTGCGAATCTTACTGCGGATTGTCATCCTATATCAGCTAAGTCACGCCGCTATTCTTATGAAGATAGGATGTTCATTGAGAAAGAAACTCAGAGGCTGCTGAAGGAGGGTATTATAGAACCAAGTAATTCTCCGTGGCGTGCACAGGTCGTTGTTGTCAAGGATGATTATAGGAAACGGAGGCTGGCTATCGACTATTCTGAGACAATCAACAAATTTACACTTCTTGATGGGTACCCTCTACCTCGAATTGATGATACAGTGAACAAAATTGCTCAGTACTATGTGTTTAGCACAATTGATCTACGAAGTGCCTATCATCAAGTCCCTATAAGGAATGAAGATAAACCATACACAGCGTTTCAGGCTAGTGACGGCCTCTATCAGTTTACCAGAGTCCCTTTTGGGGTTACCAATGGGGTAGCCTGTTTCCAACGAATTATGGATTCACTCATTCAGGAAGAGCAACTTATGGGAACTTATGCATATTTAGATAATGTTACCATTTGTGGCAAGACCCAGGAGGAACATGATGCAAACCTTGATAAGTTTTTGGAAGCTGCCAAGAAGAAAAATATCAGTTACAATGAAGAAAAGTGCACTTTTTCCACTAAAAGGCTTAACATCCTTGGTTATGTGGTGGAAGGAGATGCAATATCCCCAGACCCTGAAAGACTTCGACCTCTACGGGAACTTCCAATGCCCCAAGACAAAAAGTCACTCCAAAGAACTCTTGGTCTTTTTGCTTATTACTCACAGTGGATCTACAACTATTCAAGTAAAGTTCGCCCACTGAGTGCTACCACGATATTTCCTGTGACAAAGGAAGCAGAAACTGCTTTCTATACTCTCAAACAGGATATTGAAAACTCAGTAGTTCAGGCCATTGATGAGTCCCTACCATTCGAGGTGGAAACGGATGCATCTGAAGTTGCCATTGCTGCAGTCCTATCTCAGGCAGGACGTCCCGTTGCTTTCTTTTCAAGAACTTTTCAAGGATCAGAGAAGTGCTATGCTGCTGTAGAAAAGGAAGCCCAGACCATCATAGAAGCAGTTCGCCACTGGAGGCATTATTTAACAGGCAGACATTTCACTGTAAGGACTGACCAACGGTCCGTGATGTATATGTTTGACAAGAAGCACAAAAGTAAGATCAAGAATGACAAGATATTACGCTGGAGGATGGAACTATCGTGTTATAACTTTGATATTCTGTATCGACCGGGTGAAGAAAACGTTTCACCTGATGCATTCTCTAGGTCCCACTGTGGAGCAGCATGTCATGATTTGCAATCACTCTCAGAGCTCCAAGGCCTTGTGTCACCCAGGAGTTACACGCCTGTATCATTTTGTTAAATCTAAGAATATGCCCTACTCAGTGGAAGAGGTGCGACAAGTGATCAGATCATGCAGAGTATGTGCAGAGTGCAAGCCAAACTTTCACCAGCCAGGAAAACTCATCTCATAAAAGCCACCCAGCCTTTCGAGAGACTGAATATAGATTTCAAAGGACCTCTACCAAGCATAAACCAGAATAGGTATTTCCTTAACATAGTAGATGAATATTCTAGGTTTCCTTTTGTGTTCCCCTGTGCAAATATGACTGCTTCAACTGTCATCAGTTGTCTTTCCCAGTTATTCGCTATTTTTGGTATGCCGGCCTATATCCATTCAGACGGGATCCTCGTTCATGAGTAATGAACTTCATGAGTTTTTGGCTAACAAAGGGATTGCTTGCAGCAGAACAACAAGCTACAACCCTCAAGGCAATGGTCAAGTGGAGCGGTTCAATGGTACTATATGGAAGTCAGTTACAATGACACTGAAATCTCGCAATCTACCGGTTCAACACTGGCAGACTGTCTTACCTGATGCCCTTCACTCTATTAGATCATTGCTGTGCACAGCTACTAATGCTACCCCTCATGAGAGACTCTTCAACTATTCACGTCGTTCCTCTACGGGAGCCTCCATGCCCACCTGGTTATGTCACCCTGGACCCATTCTCCTGAAGAGTCACCGTAGGATGAACAAGACGGATCCTTTAGTGGAAGAGGTAGAGCTCCTACAAGCTAATCCGCATTATGCCCACATTCGCTACCAAAATGGTGAAGATACTACTGTATCTACAAGACACTTAGCCCCAGTTGAAACCAATGTTAGTGCGGAATCTCAAGATACACCAATAGATGTTGCGAAAGATGCTTCGGTTTCTCCAGGGAAGCCTTTTCAGGCTACCCCTATTGAAATAGAGGATGCCGCTCCAGTAGATAGTCAAACCCCGCTAGAAAATACCGAACCCGGTGAAGAGGCTCAAGGGCTACGAAGGTCTGGACGTACACGTCACCCACCTAACCGTTTGGAGGATTACTGTATCTGATATTTTAGAAGGGGGAGATTGTAGTGATACCGCTCTTGTGGAGAGCCGCTGCAGGACACAATACGGCACCACCTCAGGGGGCCCCTAACAATAACAACAAACAGTACGGCGATGGCCCAGCATGGCGTGTGGTCTCGCTCTTACACAAATACATTCGTGATGCAGATTACATGGTAAGCTTAAATATGTCGCCAGTAGCTATAGCTTTTCTGAGGACATATGCACCTTACATCACCTGTCCTGCAGCAGCAGTCATTAGATGTATTTTCTTCTGTTGCAGACATGTACCATGGATTTTGTGTTCAATAAAGCCTAGAAATGAGGCCTGTGTTTTTATCACAACAGAGTTCACCTCCATATCATGTCATATTCACTCAATACCTGAGGATCTTTATTGTGGAAGCGTTCCGCTAGTCAGAGGCTTCATCAGTCTAATACAGAGAACAGTAGAAGATGAACAGTTTGAGGTAATCAATCCGTCAGTCCGTCATTGTTGATAAAAGGTGCTGGCTGAATCCCAAAGCCACCAGCAGCAGCAGCAGCAGCAGCAGCAGCAGCAGTAGTGGTAGTGGTAGTGGTGGTGGTAGGAAGTAGAAGGGTCACGTTCTCAAACGGTTGGAATGAAACTACTTAATACTTCACGTGAACTAGTAGTAGTAATAGTATCCATATAGGCAGTATGAGATGAATTTAGGGCATAGTGATAAACGACACAGCAGACAGCAGAAGATAAAGATTGATAGAAATGACAGAGTTGAAGGTTGAGAGAGCGGAGCATATCTCAGGTATCAGCTCCATAAATGTTTTTTTTCTGGTATGATTGTATTTATTTCTCGTCACGTGATGTGATTATTGGTGTTAGTATCCCTGTACCATTGCTTAAGGTACTATTTTCATTTTGTTCGCTGCATCATTAATAAAAATGGATCTCTTTCCAAATAAGAGAGGATAAAAGATGCAGATGATGATCAGCATCAGCAGTGAAGCCACTGACTCTACTGGTCAGTCAACTATCACTGCACCTTCACATATAAGTCAGCTTCGAGATGATGGTCCACGTTGACCACTTCTAAAACACATCCCTCACGTGTGTGTGGGGTCGTAGTGAGACTGTCTTCACTCATGATGGCTTCACAAACTGTAAAGATATCTCTGAAGACACAGGAAACAACAGCCATACACAAGTACGCCATGGAATCTTGGATTAAATTCACAAGGCAGAAAATAACTAAATAGAGGATACACAATGTAATAACTGCTGCTCACTTAAAGACTGTCCAATATAATAGCAGTTACAAGGTAGCAGTTACTGAGTCTCCATGATGCTCTGCTTGCCACCACATAACACACACAGGACACACACAACAGCTAAGTCTGAAAATAGGAGTTTTTTTGTGTGTGGAAGGGAGGTAAGAGCCTGGTTAATCAGACCCTGATCCACCACGACGCCTGGTCATGGACCCTGACACAACGACGCCTGGTCATGGACCCTGATCCACCACGACGCCTGGTCATGGACCCTGATCCACCACGACGCCTGGTCATGGACCCTGATCCACCACGACGCCTGGTCATGGACCCTGATCCACCACGACGCCTGGTCATGGACCCTGATCCACCACGACGACTGGTCATGGACCGGGCCACGTGGGCCAGGTATACTCCAGGTAACACCAAATATATTCATCATGTTATACAAAATGAAGTCATCAGTATTATGTCATTTATGATCAGAAAGGAAATCAGTGACGAAGCTAAAATAGCAGAACACTTTGCTCTGTTTGTTGACCAAAATAAAAGGTATAAAAAAAAACAGATTAGCCATGCGTAGTGGTACAATGTTTGTATAATGCGGACGTTCATGGGTCACTTCTCAGTGTGATAACAACAGGTGGTACAATGTTTGTATAATGCGGACGTTCATGGGTCATTCTGAGTGTGATAACAACAGGTGGTACAATGTTTGTATAATGCGGACGTTCATGGTCACTTTCAGTGTGATAACAACAGGTGGTACAATGTTTGTATAATGCGGACGTTCATGGGTCACTTCTCAGTGTGATAACAACAGGTGGTACAATGTTTGTATAATGCGGACGTTCATGGGTCACTTCTGAGTGTGATAACAGATACTCTGCATGAAAATTCTCTCCTAGAGACAATCAGACTATCTCAACTTGTAACACAGATAGAAACACGTGTGTTGTACAGTGCTGCTGTAGTGTCAGGCTGTAGCAAAGGTGTTCAGGAGTTCAGAAGAGAAGTTCCACAAACAGTGTATGTTCACTGTTTCGTTCAAAGGTTAAACTGAACATTAGTTGATTGTGTTCAGACAGTGGCCGAGTTCTTTGTCATAATCCAGAAGTTGTACAATTTTTTGGGGAAGATCAGTTGTGAACATGTTCGTGAAAAGACAGAGGCAGATGAGTCTTCAAAATATCTAATAAAATTAAAGAAGCTATCAAACACAAGATTGTCCTGTCAAGACACTGTTTGTTCTGCTGTCAAGACACTGTTTGTTCAGCTGTCAAGACACTGTTCTGCTGTCAATACACTGTTCTGCTGTCAAGACACTGTTTGTTCTGCTGTCAAGACACTGTTTGTTCAGCTGTCAAGACACTGTTCTGCTGTCAAGACACTGTTTGTTCTGCTGTCAAGATACTGTTTGTTCTGCTGTCAAGGCACTGTTTGTTCTGCTGTCAAGACACTGTTTGTTCTGCTGTCAAGACACTGTTTGTTCTGTTGTCAAGACACTGTTTGTTCTGCTGTCAAGACACTGTTCTGCTGTCAAGACACTGTTCTGCTGTCAAGACACTGTTTGTTCTGCTGTCAAGACACTGTTTGTTCTGCTGTCAAGACACTGTTTGTTCTGCTGTCAAGATACTGTTTGTTTTGCTGTCAAGGCACTGTTTGTTCTGCTGTCAAGGCACTGTTTGTTCTGCTGTCAAGACACTGTTTGCTCTGCTGTCAAATTAACATTATCAACAATTTCTGCAACCCTACTCGACATTATGAAGACTTTAAAAGGCACATATAAGGGCACCATACAGTCTCATTGATATGTCATACATAATCACTCTTACAAGACACCTGCTGTCCCTGTTCACCTAGCAGTAAATTAGGTACCTGGGTGTTAGTGGACTGATGTATACGTGGAGTATACCTGGAGATGGTTTCGGGGGTCAACGCCCCCGCGGCCTGGTCTGAGACCAGGCTGTGACTGCTGGCCGTACGCAAACTGACGTACGAACCACAGCCCGGCTGGTCAGATACTGACTTAGGTGTCTGTCCAGTGCCATCTTGAAGACAGCCAGGGGTCTATTGGTAATCCCCCTTATGCATGCTGGGCGGCAGTTAAACAGTCTTGGGCCCCTGACACTTATTGTGTTGTCTCTCAGTGTACTCGTGGCACCCCTGCTTTTCATTGGGGGAATATTGCATCTACTGCCGAGTCTTTTGCTTTCATAGGGAGTGATTTTCGTGTGCAAGTTTGGTACTAATCCCTCTAGGATTTTCCAGGTGTATATTATCATGTATGTGGCATCATGGGACAAAATTGACCTAATTTGCGGGAAATGCTCAGCATAACAAGGGGCTTTCTATATAGTAATGTGTCATTGATGTCAGTTATGGTCTGTATACCTTGTACATGTGAAATAAAAATTATTATTATTATTATTATAATACTGCAAATGACTAAGTCACTGTCTGACCACCTTGAGTCCCTTCACCTCCAGCTGCCTTCTGCTGTGGATATTGTTAAGTCACTAATATCAGATTACTTCTCAGAAGTTCTGCACACACACTTTTCTGTCAGACAGGTTACTCAACGAATTAAAAAAGCGATTTTCAAACAACTCACGTAACATACTGAAGGTTCAAACAAGGTAACATACTGAAGGTTCAAACAAGGTAACATACTGAAGGTTCAAACAAGGTAACATACTGAAGGTTCAAACAAGGTAACATACTGAAGGTTCATCAACACTAATTGGCAAGAAGCTTCATGATATTTAACTTTTTCAGAGTAAAAAATAATGATCACACTGTCACAACTTTACTTAAATTTGCTACTATGATAGTAAGACACATGTGCAACAGTTAGGTATCTTTATTCTGAAACGTTTCGCCTACACAGAAGGCGAAACAGAGGAGTACAGAGCAGCAGAAGCAGTAGAGATGTAAAGAAGATGTAAACAGTCCATCACCCTTGAAGATGTAGTTTTGAGGTGGTCAGTCTGCTTTCCAGGTGGTCTGTCCTTTACTGAGGGACTGACCACCTCAAAACTTTCAAAGATGCTTCCAAAGATCTATATAACCTAGTGTACTTCAGTGTGACTTTGTTAGTTAATTCTGCAGCGTGTGAAAGTAATGTTTCTTACCTTTGACTAACAAAACTTACTTGAGGAACAACAGTAGTGAGAACAGAACATAATAGATAAGAGCCAAGAGTATGAAGGTTGAAGATACATGTGACACTGGTCCTTCCAAGCATAACAACACAAGACCCACACTCCTGTAATATGATTCATTACATTTGTAACTTGGTCATGATTGTGACCAGATCTAACTGGAGTTCATTACCTTTGAAACTTGTCCAGCTATCAAAACTTTGGGGCCCAGTCCCTGGACCCATTGTATACCTCTGTAATCTTTTGACTACCGTCTACAGGATGGGTAAGGGTGCATAATAACACTATTAAACTAAAATACTGTAACTTTTCAGTCATTCATGAATGCTATACAATACCGACAAGATGAAAATTAGACACATTGTAACATCTATTGTAGACGTTTCGCCCTCCAGTGGCTTTATCAATACAAATTCTAGGACAAAAAATTTAAGAGAGTAAAACTATATACAAAAGATGAGGTAATCAGTCCCTGAGCCTTTGAGTTGCTGAACACCAACACCTACACCATGCAACCACAATTAGGTGAGTACAATTAGGTGAGTACTGTCTTTTTAACCTCTGTATGTTAGAAGTGATCAAGGTCCCAGGGAAGAAACGTTTTATGATAAACATGTCCTAGTGTTTGCTTACTAAACCAATTTGTTGGTAACTATTACCAAAGTTTATACCAGAAAACATTGATATTTTAAATTAGCTGTAATATACACTACGTAAAAACAGTGTGCTAGTCTGCATAGTCCCCTAGCCCTCCTGCCAACCAGACAGCCCTCCTGCCAACCAGACAGCCCTCCTGCCAACCAGACAGCCCTCCTGCCAACCAGACAGCCCTCCTGCCAACCAGACAGCCCTCCTGCCAACCAGACAGCCCCTGTTGCTGCCTTCTTGCTCAAGTGCATGATAACTTAACAGATATTTTTCGAGTGAATGTTATCAGATATTGCGAGCATATTACACAACAGACAGAGAGTGTCTGGTAACACGAGTGACAGAGGCAGTGTGGAAGATCACTAGTAACCTACATTACACAACAGACAGAGAGTGTCTGGTAACACGGTGACAGAGGCAGTGTGGAAGATCACTAGTAACCTACATTACACAAAGACAGAGAGTGTCTGGTAACACGTGACAGAGGCAGTGTGGAAGATCACTAGTAACCTACATTACACAACAGACGAGAGTGTCTGGTAACAGAGTGACAGAGGCAGTGTGGAAGATCACTAGTAACCTACATTACACAACAGACAGAGAGTGTCTGGTAACACAGTGACAGAGGCAGTGGGAAGATCACTATAACCTAATTACACAACAGACAGAGAGTGTCTGGTAACACGAGTGACAGAGGCAGTGTGGAAGATCACTAGTAACCTACATTACACAACAGACAGAGAGTGTCTGGTAACACGAGTGACAGAGGCAGTGTGGAAGATCACTAGTAACCTACATTACACAACAGACAGAGAGTGTCTGGTAACACAGTGACAGAGGCAGTGTGGAAGATCACTAGTAACCTTTAATATTAATCTGCTGAAAACTTGTGACAGTGGTTACAAAAGTAATGTGATGGATGTTAAGTATGTATCATGATGGAGGATGTTTAGTATGTATTATGATGGAGAATGTTTAGTATGTATCATGATGGAGAATGTTTAGTATGTATCATGATGGAGAATGTTTAGTATGTATCATGATGGAGATGTTTAGTATACCTGGAGAGAATTCCGGGGTTAACGCCCCCGCGGCCCGGTCTGTGATCAGGCCTCCGTTGGACAGAGCCTGATCAACCAGGCTGTTACTGCTGGCCGCATGCAGTCCAACTACGAAACACAGCCCGGCTGATCAGGTACCGACTTGAGGTGCCTGTCCAGTGCCTGCTTGAAGACAGCCAGGGGCTTGTTGGTAATCCCCCTGATGTATGCTGGGAGGCAGTTGAACAATCTTGGGCCCCTGACACTTATTGTGTTGTCCCTCAACGTGCTAGTGGCACCCCTGCTCTTCATTGGGGGGATGTTACATCGCCTGCCGAGTCTTTTGCTTTCGTAGGGAGTGATTTTTGTGCAAGTTTGGTACTAAGCCCTCGAGAATTTTCCATGTGTATATAATAATGTATCTCTCCCGCCTGCGTTCTAGAGAGTACAGGTTTAGGAACTTCAAGCGTTCCCAGTAGTTGAGGTGGTTTATCGCACTTATGCGTGGTGAAGGTTCTCTGCACATTTTCAAGGTCAGCAATTTCACCGCCTTGAAAGGTGCAGTTAGTGTGCAAGCAATATTCTAGCCTAGATAGAACAAGCGATCTGTGGTCAACATGGGCTTGGCATCCCTGGTTTTGAAGGTTCTCATTATCCATCCTGTCATTTTTCGAGCAGATGCAATTGCTACTTTGTTATGGTCCTTGAAGGTGAGATCCTCTGACATGATCACTCCTAGGTCTTTGACATTAGTTTTCGCCTAGTGTGTGGTTGGAATTAGTTTTGTACTCCGATGAGATTTTAATTTCTTCACGTTTTCCGTATCTGAGTAATTGAAATTTCTCATCATTGAAATTCATATTGTTTTCTGCAGCCCATTTAAAGATTTGGTTTATGTCTGCTTGGAGTCTTGCAGTGTCTTCAACGGTGGACACTGTCATACAGATTCGGGGTGTCATCTGCAAAGGAAGACACGGCACTGTGGCTTATATCCCTGTCAATGTCTGATATGAGGATGAGGAATAGGATGGGAGCGAGTACTGTGCCTTGTGGAACAGAGCTTTTTCACCGTAGCCGCCTCAGACTTTACTGTTGACTATTACTCTTTGTGTTCTATTTGTTAGAAAATTATAGATCCATCTACCAACTTTTCCTGTTATTCCTTTATCACGCATTTTGTGTGCTATTACACCATGGTCACACTTGTCAAAGGCTTTTGCAAAATCTGTGTATATAACATCTGCATTCTGTTTATCTTCTAGAGCATCCAGGACCTTGTCGTAGTGGTCCAGTAGTTGTGACAGACAGGAGCGGCCTGCTCTAAACCCATGCTGTCCTGGGTTGTGCAATTGATGGGTATCAAGATGGGTGGCGATCTTGCTTCTTAGAACCCTTTCAAAGATTTTTATGATATGGGACGTTAGCGCAATTGGTCTGTAGTTCTTTGTATTGCTTTACTGCCCCCTTTGTGGAGCGGGCTATGTCTGTTGTTTTTAGTAGCTGGGGACGATCCCAGTGTCCATGCTCCTCTCCATAGGATGTTAAAAGCACGGATAGGTGCTTCTTGCAGTTCTTGATGAACACGGAGTTCCATGAGTCTGGGCCTGGGCGGTGCATGGACATGTCATTTATTGCCTTTTCGAAGTCATTTGGCGTCGTGGTGATGTCAGAAAGGCATCGTCTGTCAAATTCTGTGGCACTCTCATAAAAAAATCATTTAGGTTTTCGATTTTCAGTCTGGTTAGTGGCTCGCTAAAGACTGGGTCATACTGGAATTTATGTAACTCACTCATTTCCTTGCTGTCATCTGTGTAGGACCCATCCCGTTTAAGTAGGCCCAATAACTGGTTCTTGTTCTCGACTTTGATTTTGCATAGGAAAAGAAATACTTAGGGTTTCTTTCAATTTCATTTATGGTTTTTAGTTCTTCCCGTGCTCTTGATTCCTGTAAGATTCCTTTAGTTTTAATTCGATGTTTGTTATTTCTCTGACTAGTGTCTCCTACATATTTCAGAGATATTGGCCTCCTGTAGCAGCTCCGTTATTCTTTGCCTTCGCCTGTATAGGAGCGCCTCTCTCTTTCTAGTTTGCATCTTCTCCTCCTTTTCCTTAAGGGAATTTGCCTTGAGCAAACCTCAAATACCACAGAGTTAATTTGTTCTAGACATAGGTTGGGATCCGTGATGCTTGGCAATCTTCCCAGTTTATATCATTTAGGACTTGGTTTACTTGGTCCCACCGTATGTATCATGATGGAGGATGTTTATATGTATCATGATGGAGGATGTTTAGTATGTATCATGATGGAGAATGTTTAGTATGTATCATGATGGAGAATGTTTAGTATGTATCATGATGGAGAATGTTTAGTATGTATCATGATGGAGAATGTTTAGAATGTATCATGATGGAGAATGTTTAGTATGTATCATGATGGAGAATGTTTAGTATGTATCATGATGGAGGATGTTTAGTATGTATCATGATGGAGGATGTTAAGTATGTATCAAGATGGAGGATGTTTAGTATGTATCATGATGGAGAATGTTTAGTATGTATCATGATGGAGGATGTTTAGTATGTATCATGATGGAGGATGTTTAGTATGTATCATGATGGAGAATGTTTAGTATGTATCATGATGGAGAATGTTTAGTATGTATCATGATGGAGAATGTTTAGTATGTATCATGATGGAGAATGTTTAGTATGTATCATGATGGAGAATGTTTAGTATGTATCATGATGGAGGATGTTTAGTATGTATCATGATGGAGGATGTTTAGTATGTATCATGATGGAGGATGTTTAGTATGTATCATGATGGAGGATGTTTAGTATGTATCATGATGGAGAATGTTTAGTATGTATCATGATGGAGAATGTTTAGTATGTATCATGATGGAGGATGGATGTATCATGATGGAGAATGTTTATATGTATCATGATGGAGAATGTTTAGTATTATCATGATGGAGGATGTTTAGTATGTATATGATGGAGGATGTTAAGTATGTATCAAGATGGAGGATGTTTAGTATGTATCATGATGGAGAATGTTTAGTATGTATCATGATGGAAGTGTTTAGTATGTATCTTTGATGGAGAATGTTTAGTAGTTCATGATGGAGAATTTTAGTATGTATCATGATGGAGAATGTTTAGTATGTATCATGATGGAGGATGTTTAGTATGTACATGATGGAGAATGTTTAGTATTTTCATGATGGAGGATGTTTAGTATGTATCATGATGGAGAATGTTTAGTATGTATCATGATGGAGGATTTTAGTATGTATCATGATGGAGAATGTTTATATGTATCATGATGGAGGATGTTTAGTATTATCATGGGTGGCAGTCTTGACGCCACCCATCAATCTATGTGGTGTCTACCTGCCACCCATCAAGTCTATGTGGTGTATGACACTGCCACCCATCAAGTCTATGGGGTTTCTTGACACTGCCACCCATCAAGTCTTGGGTGTACTTGACACTGCCACCCATCAAGTCTATGGGATTGACACTGCCAACCATCAAGTCTATGTGGTGTATTTTGACACGCCAACCATCAAGTCTATGTGGTGTATTGACACTGCCACCCATCAAGCTATGTGGTGTATTGACACTGCCACCCATCAAGCATGTGGTGACTTGACACTGCCACCCATCAAGTCTATGTGGTGTAACACTGCCACCCATCAAGTCTATGTGGTGTACGACATGCCACCCATCAAGTCTATGTGGTGTACTTGACACCCACCCATCAAGTCTATGTGGTGTACGCACTGCCACCCATCAAGTCTATGTGGGGGGCGCACTGCCACCCATCAAGTCTATGGGGTTTATTGACACTGCCACCCATCAAGTCTATGTGGTGTACGACACTGCCACCCATCAAGTTATGTGGTGTACTTGACACTGCCACCCATCAAGTCATGTGGTGTACTTGACACTGCCACCCATCAAGCTATGTGGTGTACTTGACACTCCACCCATCAAGTTATGTGGTGATTGACACTGCCACCCATCAAGTCTATGTGGTGTACTTGACACTGCCCCCCATCAAGTACACTCACGAAAGTGTTCATGTAAAAATAATGCGTTGTGTTCCTTTACAATAAATAGCACACAAACGCAGGTGAACATTTACTCATGTGTTGTTGATACATATGTGTATGTTGATACACATGTGTATGTTGATACATATGTGTATGTTGATACATATGTGTATGTTGATACATATGTGTATGAGTATATTGTATGTTGATACATATTGTATGTTGATACATATTTTATGTTGATACATATTTATGTTGATAATATGTGTATGTTGATACATATTTTATGTTGATACATTTGTATGTTGATACATATTTTATGTTGATACATATGTATGAGCGTTGGAAGGCGTTATATATACATATCTCCTTGCCAATAATGTTATACAAAATACATAATAGTGCATAAATAACCCGTACATAGGAGAGGAGCTTACGACGACGTTTCGGTGGCAACGTTTCGTTTTTCCAGGAGCTTCGTTAACAGTTAAAGCTTAACGAAGAAGACCCTGGTCAGATATCTTGACGAACCTACCTGTACCTGCTTCCAGGTACATTTGTTTTGATTTGATAGAACCTACTGTGTGGGCGAAACGTAGTCAAAAAGGATCACATTATACTGCATTTGTGTTTAATTCTACCCCCTTACCATATTTGTGGTCATCTGTGTCCTTGAATATTATGAAGTAAATGTTAGATAAAGTTTTCGTTGTATTTATGGATTTAGAAAAGACGTATGTTAGAGTGAACGAAGCAGCAATGTTGCAGATGTTGCAAGTGTAGCAATAGGTGGTATTAACAGTTCAACCTCATGTTTTCACATGACTGAACCATCAAGAACTGGATGAGGTTCAGTCTGTTGAAACATCGTCATGAAACCTCACTTACATGTGGTCTTACGTCGTTTTTATCCACTGGTGGTAACATTATTCATCCACTGGTGGAACATTATTCATCCACTGCTGGTATCATTATTCATCCACTGGTGGTAAATTATTCATCCACTGGTGGTAAATTATTCATCCACTGGTGGTAAATTATTCATCCACTGGTGGTAACATTATTCATCCACTGGTGGTAACATTATTCATCCACGGTGGTAACATTATTCATCCACTGGTGGTATCATTATTCATCCACTGGGGTATATTATTCATCCACTGGTGGTATCATTATTCATCCACTGGTGGTAAATTATTTCCACCGGTGGTAACATTATTCATCCACTGGTGGTAACATTATTCATCCACTGGTGGTAACATTATTCATCCACTGGTGGTAACATTATTCATCCACTGGTGGTAACATTATTCTCCACTGGTGGTAACATTATTCATCCACTGGTGATAAATTATTCATCCACTGGTGGTATCATTATTCATCCACTGGTGGTAACATTATTCATCCACTTGGTAACATTATTCATCCACTGGTGGTAACATTATTCATCCACGGTGATAAATTATTCATCCACTGGTGGTATCATTATTCATCCACTGGTGGTAACATATTCATCCACTGGTGGTATCATTATTTATCCATGGTGGTAAATTATTCATCCACTGGTGGTAACATTATTCATTCACTGGTGGTAACATTATTCATCCACTGGTGGTAACATTATTCATCCACTGGTGGTAACATTATTCATCCACTGGTGGTATCATTATTCATCCACTGGTGGTAACATTATTCATCCACTGGTGGTAACATTATTCATCCACTGGGGTAAATTATTCATCCACTGGTGGTATCATTATTCATCCACTGGTGGTAACATTATTCATCCACTGGTGGTAACATTATTCATCCACTGGTGGTATCATTATTCATCCACTGGTGGTAAAATTATTCATCCACTGGTGGTAACATTATTTATCCACTGGGGTAACTTATTCATCCACTGGTGGTATCATTATT
>WNWK01010205.1:0-71608 GCA_009830355.1 Cherax destructor | reverse complement strand
AGATGCCTTACGAATTTTTGTACCATAGAAGTTGACTGCACTCCTATCGGTTTGGGGCCTGTAAATCACACCCAATATTAGTTTTTCACGGCCCTCGAAAAGCTGTAACCAAACAGATTCAGTGGCTGACGCTTCTAATTTTATATCTTGTCTAACACAACAATTTAAATTATCTCTGACATACATCGCTACTCCACCACCCTTCCTGTTGACCCTATCAGTGTGGAATAATTTATAGTCTTGTATGTGGCATTCAGAAGGCATTTCTCTATCTTTCAGCTTGAGTCAGGTCTCTGTTATAAGCAATAATATCTATGCTTCCTGCACTTGCAATTAATCTTAGCTCGTCTATCTTATTTCTTAAACTCCTGCTATTAGTATAGTAAAACTTAAGGGAGCTGCCTCCCTTTGTTTGCTGACCTGATCCTTGTTTTTATTTGTAACTTAATGATGAATAATGTCTTTTAAACATTTACTGTGTTCAACCCTAATGTTGCAACCTGACTGTTTCCACACACACCCATACCTCTATCTTATATCAGTTTAAAATCCTAGACATGTCAGCAATGGCCCTCTCGATCTAGTTGGCAAATGCTACCACCCCTGCCCCAGAGAGATGTACCCCATCCCTTGCATACGTTTTGGAAACACAGTGTTCTACAGTCAACTCTACAGTAAACTTTGCACAGAAAAAAGCTTGACAAATTCTCAGGAATTCATGAACGTGACGCCAAATCCAAAGTCTGATATAGCCCTAACAATACTTGACTTTGAAGAAGTCCCTAACACCATGATAATGCACTCGGTCCACGGCTAAAGCTAAACGATTTCCACATAAAATACAAAAAAAAAAACATTACTGGCCTTAAATATGCTATCATAGACACAGTTTAGATATAACGTCATCCAACAAGCTCTAAGAGCTACTGATACAGGGCTACTCCATAACGTTGGTCGTATAGAAGTCACAATAGCACTAAACACATTCAAAATCTTAGCGTCAAGAAGCAATACTGCTAAATAATGGGTCACAATAATAAACCCAAGATAACTACTAGATCCCTACATGATTTGCTATGCACTAAACAACAGAATAATTTTTAAACAGACTTAGCTTCTACCCTCGCAGCCCCGCCTCAGCCCAGGCTTATTTGTTGACCGTTATGTCAACTGGGCTGTTTATGCTAGCGACCTGCTGGCGCCCACAGCCAGGCTGCTTAAGAATTTGCAGATAGTGGTCTTGTTTTTACTTAAAAACTTCTACCTTTGTTCGAGCAATATTCTGATCGTTACATGTAACAGGTTGAAGAGTGTGAGCCCTGGATGTTGACGCAGTGAAACAGCTCTGTATTTCACAGAGTTTATTTTACACTTTCATGTGGAGGTTGAAGACCAAACTCTTAAGTATTTTATTTTATTATATTGTGTTCTCTCTCAGTTTCAGAGAGAATAATCAAAAGTGTTTGGAGGCGTTCCCAGTATTTTAGATATGTTATTGATTGTACGTCGATAGTAAACGACTCCTACATTTTACAGCTCCTGTGTTGAAAGACGCTAAGCAAAGAGCAATATTTGAGTAGTCTGGGCACAAATGATTTGAGAAGTGCCATCACTGGCGTTGCTTCGCGTGTTTTGAATGTTCTCATAATCCACCCTGCCATTTTCCTGGCCTTTGCTTCATCTGACTCGCTGTGTTCTCTTAATGATAAATCTGGCGTATTTTTTTTTTAGGGACCTGAATTTGCACTCTCTAGAAAGGCGTAGAATTAGGGGGGATATGATTGAGGTGTATAAATGGAAAACAGGAATAAATAAAGGGGATGTAAATAGCGTGCTAGAAATATCTAGTATTGACAGGACTCGCAGCAATGGCTTTAAGTTGGATAAATTCAGATTCAGGAAGGATATAGGAAAGCATTGGTTTGGTAATAGAGTTGTCGATGACGTGGAACAAACTCCCGATTACAGTTATAGAGGCTAAAACGTTGTGTAGTTTTAAAAATAGGCTAGATAAATATATGAGTGGGTGCGGGTGGGTGAGGTTGGTCCTGACTAGTTTGTGCTACTAGGTCAGATGCCGTGCTCCTTCCTTAAGTGAATGTAACCTGACCTGGCTGGGTCGGTGGGAGACTTGGACATGCCTTGCATGGGCCAGTAGGCCTGTTGCAGTGTTCCTTCTTTCTTATGTTCTTATAGCTTACAGTCGTATCTGGGTACCATTACAAGGCTTCGCGATGTTAGCATTTTACCTTGATCAAATTAATTAATTTACTTAATATTTATACACTTGCAGCTGCTTACTTAAGAGTGTACCGACCATTCTTTGTTGTATAGACGTCTATTTGTATCTTGCTGATGATTCAGTTTAAAATAAAGTGCGTTTCTACCTCTCTTTAATGCGTGTGTACCACACTGCCTGCCACTCTTAAATGTGTGTCATACTTGTGGCTGGTTTCAGGGTTCTACCTGAGGCCAGGCCTCCTGCAATATTTTCTTATGTAGATAACTATTTTTGCATTTATTGTGACGTACGAGTTTTTCTTGTAGTGTATGTATTCTTGGTTTCCAGATGCCATTGTTTCTCTCAAGCATAAGGACCGCTGGAGTAGTGTTGTGTCGTACCTTGACGTATCACGTTCATCTCAGTGCCGCTCACTCACCACTTCCTTCTCAAAGTATTTATTTATTTGGCATATATCTCGCTGTTTTTTATGATGCCTGCACCTGAGACACTGTCTCTGTGGACGCCTTGAAGCTGTGTAAGAGAAGGGAAGATTGAACTCCAGCTGCTAAGTTTCATCTCTAAACTTTGGTTTGACTGACGTAGTTCTCTTTGAATTGAGCATTACTTTTGATAACATGTATAGCGTTCGCCTCTCTAATCTGGCTTTCTACATGCCAATCCGTTTACCTTATCTATACTCCTAAGGAAACTATACATCACAATCTCCGAATTCCTTCTTCTGCAATGCGATATTCAACTCTTAGTCTTTCCTCTTAACTCATTCAGCTCATGCTTTCGTTTTCATCGCTTTATACTTCTTCAGTTGGAATATTATGTTAGCTCTGTACCATGTGCAAACATGGACTTCATAACACTATCCTCCCTGGCAGACCATTTACATACATCACAAATACAGTCAACAAGGAAGTTTGGCGGCATCACGTCCACCTCCAGGGATACAACATCCTTCGAAACCTGTCACAGGTATATTACTATTATTATTATAAACATAACTAAACCCACATCCTAACTGACTTCACCGACCTCTAACTCTCGTATTTCTATTAGGTTTTCAAGAAATTTTAAATCTTTTAATCGTTTGTGTTCTATATTTTCCCCAAAAGTTCAACTTGTTTTATCCTCACATTACTAAGTATTAGTATAATATTAGCGTTCTCACATACCATCTTCCTTCACATAGTTCTGGTAGTGGCTCCTTCACATGTGAAAATCTGAATCTTGTGCTGAATTCATCACATTTATTTCCCAAGCGGATCACTGGTTCATATAGTCATCTTCCTGGAGTGTCTATTTTAAGGAGCTTGGGTTGGGTGTAAACTACCTGTTAATGTCTTCTGGGATCACGCCCTTCCAACCCAGTCTCAAACCAGGCCCCATGGTTGATAACTTGGCTAGTTATGTTACTGGTGCTAACAACCATGATTTGGAGGTAGGCACCACAGCACGACTGATCAGAAAGGAAGTTAACAAAGCTGAAGACCATTCATACCGTACCTTAACATATTATTGGGGCACATATTGCACCATATACCTTTACTCTCGTAAGGAGTGATTAAGCTATAAGTTTAACAGTTTCAAATTAGTTCATCTGACAAAGTTCTGCTAATTCGATATTTTGCGTGTTGTCACCAAATGTATGTCAGTTTTTCCTTAACCACCATTCAAGGTCTTTATTACAACTGTGTTGTGATTAACAATGAAAGTTAACAGCAGGTCACCCCAGCTTCGTGATAAAAATGAAGGTCTATTTAAAGTATAAAAACAAGAACAATTTAGAAAATTAACAGTAAGTTGATACCAAGTAGCAGCTGTCTTGAACTATAAGGTGAGCGGCCAGTTATTACCACCTCCAGTAGATACAAGGAACAGCAACTCCAAAGGTCACCAACTACCTGCAGTGGTAACTACATACAGGTGGTCACCACCACCAACTCCTACGACCATCCACTACGGTTCACATTAAAACCCCATTCAACATCGTTAGTAATCATTAGCTACCAGGTGTTTAGCTGAACCTAACTACCACCACTAACATCGCACCTATGGTGGCATGCGTTGATGGTAAACATCAGGTTACCATCGCATGATACAAGTGAAGAAAACTGATATATCTCTATCACAGTAAATTAACAGACTCCGACTGACAGGGACACACCTAAGTATTCAATTCTTTTGTGAAGCATTAATTTTTTTTCCTATTATGAGGGCGCTAAACCCGTAGGGATTATACAGCAACTGTGGGGGAAGATGGAAGGCATTCAGGCTTAATTCAGTGAACTGGAGTACAGATCCGATTCCCTAGATCAAGAGCCCTCACCAGCATCAAGGAACCTCCCTTGAGGGGATTTTTCTCTCTCTCAAACTCTTAATGAGCCCCTGAGCAGATTATATGATCACTGCACTAGTCGATTTTTCCATGACGAATATAAAAAAAAATTTTTTTCATATACATGGTTTGACATCGGGCGGCGCCTGGAATTACCAAAGGTAAACCTCAACCTCTGTACCAACAAAGTCATCTTAATACATCACACTGAACTTGTGATGTAAGCTGGGAAGGCATGTTCTTGAGAGAGAGAGAGAGAGAGAGAGAGAGATAGAGAGAGATAGGAGAGAGAGATAGGAGAGAGAGATGAGAGAGAGAGAGGAGAGAGAGAGAGGAAAGGGGAGAGAGGAGAGAGAGGGGAGAGAGAGAGAGAGAGAGAGAGAGGAGAGAGAGAGAGGAGAGAGAGAGGAGAGAGAGAGAGAGGAGAGAGAGAGAGATAGGAGAGAGAGGATAGGAGAGAGAGCGATAGGAGAGAGAGAGATAGGAGAGAGAGCGATAGGAGAGAGAGAGCGATAGGAGATAGGAGAGAGATAGGGAGGAGAGAGAGATAGGAGAGAGAGAGGAGAGAGAGAGAGAGATAGGAAGAGAGAGATAGGAGAGAGAGAGAGGGGAGAGAGAGGAGAGAGAGAGAGATAGGAGAGAGAGAGCGATAGGAGAGAGAAGCGATAGGGGAGAGCGATAGGAGAGAGACGATAGGAGAGAAGAAGAGAGAGAGAGGAGAGAGAGAGAGATATGAGAGAGATAGGAGAGAGATAGGAGAGATAGGAGAGAGGGAGAGAGGAGAGGAGAGAGAGAGGAGAGATGAGAGAAGATATAGAGAGAGATAGGAGAGATAGGAGAGAGAGAGATAGGAGATAGGAGATAGGAGAGAAAGATAGGAGGAGAGAGAGAAGGAGGGAAAAGATAAGGAGGAGAGATAGAGAAGAGAATTTTATTATAGCGAGTGACAATTTACGACATCTTTGTTACGAATGAAACTGAGGTGACACCTCTTGTACCACAACCTTTAATGACACTTTTTGTGACAAGGAACATCATGCCGCAGCTGTCAATGCTGGCAACACAAGTTTTACCTTTCATAGGCAGTACATCGTCTGTCTGTCTCACACACACCCCTCTAGCTCGTTACTCTTCGTTTGTCTTCAAGTTCTCCATATGATCTACAACACTTGTGACCAGTGATGACCTAGTACCCATTATAGAAAGTTTGATCACGTTATGTTGTTTATACAATCAATAAATTATTTAAATTCTCTAATCTTCTGCATGCTGCTGTCTCAAAACATTTGCCTCATCACATTTTCACGTCAGCGATTTTTTTTTTTTTTATAAAACAAATATTACTAACACGTCACGCTTTCTCCACGCCTCACTCACTGTCAAGAACATAAAGAAGGAGCACTGCAGAAGGCCTACTGGCCGAAGCCAATCAGATCCAAGCCACATCCACGTAAGCAGGGTGGCGCACTGCATCAGACCCACTAGTGCAAGCCAGTCAAGGGCCAATTGTCGTGGGGCTTCGTCAGGAGATATTGAAATAAGAAATACACACGTTGGATGTCTTGGAGGCGTATAATTAAGAGAGTCTTGAGGAGAACTCAGGCCTTGCCTTGTCCTGTCTATGCCTAGCGTGGTACTACACAAATAACACTGCTGACAACTCTCACCACCCACACCCACTCATGTATTTGTCTATCTATTTTTAAATGTACACAATGTTTCAGCTTCAACGACGGTACTCGGGAGTTTGTTCCACTCATCCACAACTCTATTACCAAACCAGTGCTTTCCTATATCTTTTCTGAACCTAAAGTTTTCCAGCTTGAAATCATTGATGCGAGTCCTTTCTTGGTTAGATACTTTTAGCACCTTATTTACATCCCTTATATTTATTTCTGTTTTTCATTTATACACCTCAATCATATCCCCCCTAAATCTACGCCTTTCTAGAGAGTGCAGATTCAGGGCCCTCAGTCTATCTTCATAGGAAAGATTTCTGATACATGGGATCAACTTTGTCATCCTCCTCTGTACGTTTTCCAGTGCATTTATATCCATTCTGTAATACGGTGACCAGAACTGTGCAGCATAATCTAGATGAGGCCTAACAAAGATATATAGAGTTGAAGAACAACCTGAGGACTTCTATTATTTATACTTCTTGATATGAAACTAAGAATTCTATTCGCTTTATTGCGAACACTTATGCACTGTTGTCTTGGTTTCTAGATTACTCCTAACCAGAACTCCTAAATCCTTTTCGCAATTAGTAATATTAAGATCTACATTAGTTCGTTTATATGTGGCACAGTTATTTTTCTTTCCAGTGCTTAGAACTTTGCATTTGTCTACATTAAACTGTATCTACCACTTCTCCGACCACTGCATCAGTCTATTCAAATCTTCCTGGAGTGCTCTGTCCTAGTCAGAATTAATTCGACGGCTTATTTTGGTGTCATCGGCAAACTTTCTTATGTCGCTATTTATTCCCTCGTTTTTGTCGTTTATGAACAACAAAGGGCCCAACACTGACAACTGTGAACACCGCTTGTGACGTGCCCCCACTCTGATTTCTCCCCATTTATGCAAACACACTGTTGCCTATCTGTCAACCATGCCTCTATTCAGGAAAAAATTCTCCTATTCAGTGTGCCTCGACTTTCCTCAACAGCCTCCGATGCAGAACTCAAAAGCCTTACTGAAGTCCATATACACTATCACATTCATTACCATGATCTACCTCCTCAAATACCTTAGTAAAAAAAATTAGTAAATTCGTTTTTAACTACATTCCTTTCGCCTTCATTTTAAGTACCTGCTTGTTAGGACTAATGACACTTCGGCTGCATCAGCCAGGAACGCAATTATCAGTGTTGCTATCCGCAGTAGGTTGGTAGACATCAACCACAGACAGGTACTAACGTCCCATCAAATGTGCGCGAAATGGAAACCTGTTTCGAGTCTATCTGGAGTTTATTCAGGGGGAAAGGGGGTCATCGCCCCCGAGGTCCAGTCCCAGGCCAGGCCTTCTGGTGGATGGCGTGATCAACCAGGCTGTTGATTAGCCTGTTTTTTTTGTACTGTGGCAGGATGCTTCTCTCTTCTCTTTTATTTATTTATTTCTCTCTCTCTCTCTCTCTCTCTCTCTCTCTCTCTCTCTCTCGATGACAGGTAAAGCTTACAAACTTCTACTTACATTCAGTATACATATACATACTTTTAATATACTTTTAATATCTTATAATATTTCCTTTCTGACCTAGGAGTCACTAACACAACAAATTACTAGTACCAAACTATTCACCCAGCCCCATTATATTACCATCACCTCTTCACATATCAGCTCATTAACATCTCTGTAACACGGCATATTTACATTTCTATGGAGCATTAAAGATAGGAGTGCATGCTATTAAGAACCTAACAAACACACGCGGAATCCATTTCTTGCGGAACAAAAGAAGCCATAAAACGCCTCTCTCACACCCACAACGACCTAAGAATATGATTATCGCTGCTGAACTGTGTTCTGACTGCCCTTAACACGCTTCCAACAACGCCGTTTTCTGACGTCAAACACCGTGAGAGAAGAGATACATCATTAAACCTCCATTACCGTCAATCTCGGGAGGTCATGTTCCAGAACCGCTGTGACGTTTAGTCACGCAGGTTTTGGGAAGAATTCATAAGAATTAGTGGGGTAAATAATGGTCTCGAGATACTTAGAAATACGTAGATACATATATCATTTGAAATGTGTTGCTTTAATTGATAATACACACCTGCCAACACAGCACGTACTTTTTTCTGGTTTAAATATAACAGTCTGCAACACTAAATAAAAACCTGCTTAATTCACACTCAATCGAAAATCTGACAAAGTGCATATCAAGAAAAAGGAATTCAAAGCACATGATCTTCAAGTTGAAAATATTTTCAACCTCAAGGATAAGCAGTTATCAGAAGATACTTACGCTGCCCCACTTGTTCCAAAGAAATACAGACTTTCTTATAACTTTTCGTGGCATCTCTTAAGTGACGCAAAATATTCTAGTTCATGACGGTATGTGCTCAACATAAGTTACATACCAACAAGACGAAGAAATAAAACTATCAAAAACTGAAAACTTATACGCAAAATACCCCTCGCTGGTGAGGGGCTCTTGATCTAGGGAATTGGATCTGTGCTCCGGTTCCCTGAATTGAGCCTGAATACCTTCCATCCCCCCCATGCGCTGTATAATCCTACGGGTTTAGAGCTCCATGATTATAATAACATACGCAAAATAAAATAAAAAATCCAAGAATATACCCGGTACTTAAACAGGAAAACTGAGGGACTGGTGAGATGGGTGGAAGGCTTGGCCGGTCTGGCTGGCTACCTGGGGGTCTCGCCTGGTTATGATTTCAGGGATCATCACCCCCGCGGCCTGGTCTCAGACCAGACTTCTTACTTGATACCCAGGTCAGCCAGGCTATTGATCCTCGCAATCCATCGTAGGAACTACACAGATCCGGCTGATTAGGAACTGCCCAAAGGAATTTCTCAAGTTCCCTCTTTAAAATAAGGGTGTCAATAAGCCTTGAACCTTGCATGCTAGTAAGATAATTATATGACTATTCAACTTACCATGGAGATGACTGTTTTTCACGACAGCAAGAATAAGTTTTCTACTAATTAATATTTATCAAGTGAAAAACTGAAGAATAGCAGGTGTTGCCCAAAAGAACACTATTTAAATGACAAGGTATCCAAGGTGTAAGGGAAGATAAAGGGTGGTAGTTTGTTCCACTGGCTCACGTTGCCATGCGCTGCTGTGTCATGACGAAATGTCATGGAATATTCAAAGAATAGCAAAGTACAACCTCCTTGGAAGACTGTGGAGCGAGCATTTCAATACTAAGAGGTACACAAACAGCATGAGAGCAAGCGTCATGGAAGCAACTGAAGGGTGCGTCCCGTGGCTCCGTTGGCGCACATACTGAGTATTCATGGTTCGATCCCCGGCATGGGTGAAAACGCTGGGCATGTTTTCTTAAACCTGCTGCCCCTGTTCACCTAGCAGTAAATAGGTACCTGGGTGTTAGTGGACTGTTGTTAGTCGCACCTTGGGGGGTGGTAGTATACTTTAGGTAGGGCTAGGCTTTGAAATGAGCCGAGGTAGATATGTATGAAAAAAAAAGTGAATTATCTTCTTAGCAAACAGTTTAAGGAGAAGTGAAATGGATTAACTTGCAAGTGCCCCACCGGAAGAGGAAATATGAGATTGAACCTAAGAGAATTAGACCGAAAAAATGGGAGATCAAGTGAGACTCGTAGAAACAATCAGCGAGAGAGTTCAGAGCACGGCATGCATTGAGAAGATCACTGATTAATAATAGGATAATTCGCTAACCGGTTAGTCTGATAATTAATTGACTATCTGATTTAATAATTAAATGACTAGCTACTTGACTGAATGCCTAGCCGGCAGGTTGGCTAACCAAACTAGCTAGCTGTCACCGCAATGTTTGTGCGTGTATCTAATACTATCTTGAGGCAGAGCATTATTTGGACGGGGCTGAGAGTGGAATGCCACGGGGAAAGCCTCAACTAATATACGTAATCAGCTGATACTGCGGTGGAATCTTCTCACACTAACACAGAGATAAACTTGCCACTTATGCTGGTCATTACCAAGCTAGACAGCGTACTGGGTGAAATTGCTGGGAACACTAGTCCACACCCACGCCCACCGCTCACGCCCGCACCTCTCAGTCAAGATGCAATCGATATCACCGCCGGGGCATCACGAATATCCACACCAATCACACTACACAATCCCATGTGTCTACTCCTCCCTCCCCCCCTAACCCCCCCTCTCTCTCTCTCTCTCTCTCTCTCTCTCATATTCAACGCAACGTCCCTAAACTCGACCTTCTTGCCAATCAACATCATAAATCTGATTCATCCCTATACCTGTGACCGACTGAGTTTTTGTATTCTCACAGCTTGGTCCAGGTCTAAGCTTTTCTGCTGACTGCCTAGTCATTCAGGCTGTTGTGGTTGGCAACCCGCTGGTTCATATAGCCATTGCTGCCTGGTTGATCTGGCACTGGGCGGAGCTAGCGATGCAGTTTCTTGTGAAACTTTCTACGTTACTTGTTCGGGCAATATTTCTGATATGTGCTGGTGGCTGCTGGAAACGACTTGGACAACTGATATTGACTATATGTTGCACAAAACAAATTCACTTCCGTATCTTTTTAGTTCCCTGCAACTCTCTCAACAAAGCTTACAGATATACCTACACTCCACTACCAAAACATGCCATCAATTCGACTTGTCTTCTCTTTCCCCAATAACTAATTGATCAACAATGTATAAACGGAGAGCATCAAGAGCTGCTGCCCAAGACTCAATTAAACACACACTACTGGGGAAAAGAGCGAATAAAGAGGAAGACGTTGCACTACTGGAAAAAGAGACGGAAGAAATAGCGGTAAAAATAGTAAAACTGGATGAGGAGGTAGAATAGGGAGATAGATGGAAGGTGCAAAAGGAGGCCGAGAAAGAGGAAATTGAAGGGGATGGGAACAGAGAGGAGAGGAGAGGTTGCGACAGATTCCATGCGACTGCAAGATGAACAGGTAAGGTGTGGGGGGGGAGGGCAGACCTGTGTGTCAAGGTACAATCTTAGCATCTACACGGTACATCTGTGACAAACAATTTTCCCGAGGAAAATGGAACAATATTGCAGAGATAAATGGAGGAAACTGGAGAATAACAACAAAGGGAATGAAAAGGTGATATAGGAGTTGGACACGTCGACATAATGACTTTCCCGGATAACTGATCAACAGTGAATGCTGTCTCAACATTCAAACAAGGTGGTGGACCGGAAGAATTGAACTACTGCCCACATCCTTGTAGATAGCCTGTTGACTATACCGGGCTTTCGCTGCATCATTCAAAACCCACCTTTTCTTTCCTTTGTCATTAATTTGGTTCACCTCATCCCCCTTAATAAAACCATCTGCTGACAAGTTCACTCTCAAATATTTGGTCAAATTTACTTACCTTTACCTTTGATGACTTTCCACTCCTAGGTAGCCTTGGGCCAGGCTCGTCTGGTGCTTGCCTGGTCAACCAGGCTGTTACTACTGGTGGCCCGCTGACCCACATATCAATCACAGCCTGGTTAATCTGGCACCTGGTGAAGATACTTGCCCACACTCCCCACCCACCACCCTGCCAGGCAAACCTCACCAACGGCTGGAACATTATAAAGAAAGGGCTGAGGAAAGTGAGGGATGGCCTGTGGTGTACATGGAAAAAGTCTTGTTTATGTGTGAAAATCGGGAAATGTATCCGAATTGGAAAAGTCTGCGTGATGTTATACACCATAAATGTTTTAGATGGGTAGTCTCAGCATCTAAATATATTTCACATACCCGTATCAGTGTCACCCTAAACACCCCACTGCCACGTCTTGACGTCCTGCGTGCAGAGCAGAAGGTAAAGTGGAAATCAGGTTTGGGCACCCAGATTGCAAGTAGGATATGGGCAGGATGGCAGTACAGTATACCTGTGGGACATGTGAACCAAGATTCCATGATGTTGCAGTGTCTGACAAGTTGTACAATAATGATATTGTATACCGACAATATGAACATTAAGACACGTGTGCAACATCTGGGTATCTTTATTGTAGACATTTCGCCCTCCAGTGACTATCAATACAAATTCAAGGACATAATTTGAAGTTATGGAATATAGTTCTACTGTCAAGTTATGTCCTAGAATTTGTATTGATAAAGCCACTGGATGTCGAAACGTATACAATAAATATATCCAGATGTTGCACATGTGTCTAAATTTTCATCTTGTCGGTATACAATACCATTATTGTACAACTTGTCAGACACTGCAACATCATGGAATCCTGACTCAAAGCACCTCTACATGACCACCTTTACGGCTACTACAACTACTACTACAACTAACCCATCCCTTTGGGTATGACCTACTTCCATTGGGGAATCCTGCCTACCCGTCCCTTTCCACCTGACGTTAGTATATAAGCGCCAGCCTTCTTGCCTCTGCTCCAGAATCTTCACGACTACGGTGATCTTCACACCAACTCCAAGGCTGAGAGACGGATTACCTCATCTTTTGTATATAGTTCTACTGTCTTCAAGTTATGTCCTAGAATTTGTATTGATAAAGCCACTGGATGGCGAAACGTCTACAATGCACAAGTGTCTTAATTTTCATCAAAACTTAGTCATTGTGGTTGTATATAAGCCACCAGATTCAAATTCCCAACAGTTCAAGGAGCAGCTAATGAAAATTGACTACTGTCTGGAAAACCTTCCAGCCCCATCCCAAACATCTTGCTGCTTGGTGATTTCGATCTAAGACATACAAAATGAAGAATGTAGCAAATATTATAGCAAAAACAACCCCTGGAGGAAGCTCAGATGAAAAGTCACACACACAAGAGCTGCTGAATCTCTGCAATAAACACATCCTAAGTCAGCAAATAGTGAAGCCAACAAAACTGGAAAACACACTTTACCTTTTCACAAATAACGAGGACCTGGCAAGAAACATAACAATATAAAAAACAACTAATTTAGATCACAATCTAATCTAAGTCCAGACCTACCTGCAAAGGGATCCTGACCATCAAAATTTGGTGAAGGTGCCTTCACTAAATTTAACAAGAAAATCAACTGGGATGAGGTAAGCCATGTTGTAAATGAAACATGTTGGGAAGATATTTTAAATAACATGGATCTTAACTAATGCCTTGAAAAGATCAACTTCCTGGCAGCTGAAGTATGTTCAAGGCATATTCCCCTAAGAAGAAAATATGAGAAGCAGTAAACACGAGAGAGAGAGAGAGAGAGAGAGAGAGAGAGAGAGAGAGAGAATGAGAGACAGAGACAGACACAGAGACAGACAGACACACAGAAAGAGATAGAGAGAGACAGAGAGAGAATGAGAGACAGAGACAGACACAGACAGACACACAGAAAGAGATAGAGAGAGAGAGAGAGAGACAGAGAGAGACAGAGACAGAGACAGAGAGAGACAGACAGAGAGAGACAGACAGAGAGAGACAGACAGAGAGAGACAGAGGCAGAGACAGAGACAGACACACAGAAAGAGAGAGAGAGAGACAGAGAGAGAGACAGAGAGAGAGACAGAGAGAGAGACAGAGAGACAGACAGAGAGAGACAGAGGCAGAGACAGAGACAGACACACAGAAAGAGAGAGAGAGAGAGAGAGAGAGAGAGAGAGAGACAGAGAGAGAGACAGAGAGAGACAGAGAGAGAGCAGACAGACAGAGAGACAGAGAGAGAGAGAGAGAGAGAGAGAGAGAGAGAGAGAGAGAGAGAGAGAGAGAGAGAGAGAGAGAGAGAGAGAGAGAGAGACTCCCTTTACAGGAGAAGGCGAAGAATCATTGAGCTCCTCGAGAACCCCTCTCTGGTTGCCTATATTTTTTGACACTCATAACCTTGCTCTTTCCTATGTTCACTTTTAATTTCCTTCTTTTACATACACTCACAAATTCGTTTACCAACTTTTGCAACTTCTCTTCAGAATCAATCTCCCAAAAGATCCGTATTATCAGCAAAAAGCACTGTGACAACTCTCGCCCTGTACCATATTCACAATTTTTCAATCCTCCATCTCTCCCCAATACCCTATCGTTCACTTATTTTACAACCCCGTCTATAAATATGTTAAACAATCATGGTGACGTCACACTTCCCTGTGTGGCTATGTGGCAGCATCTGCCACATAGCTCCCTTATGTGCCATCCAAATCCATAAATGCAATGAAAAGTTCCTTACTTTTATCTAGGTATTACTTACGTATATGATTCACTGCAAATATGTGGCCTACACATCCCTTATTCCTTCTGAAACAACCTTATTCATCTGGAATCCTACTCTGTCTTACCCATAATTCTTTCAGTAATAACACTTTACCAGGTATACTCAACAGGCTTATTCCCCTATAGATTTTACACTTTCTTTTGCCCCCCTTTTCCCTTCTACAAAGGAACTGCTCATGTTCTCTGCCAATCCCTAGGTACCTTCCTTTCATGCATATAGAGAACAAATGCACAAACCACTCCACCTGCTTTAAACATTTCTGTCTAAATCCCATCTATCCGAGCTGCTTTACCCACTTCAATTTTACCCACTGCCTCACGCATTTCCCCACACTGAAGACCCTGGTAAGCGAAACGTATCCTCAAATGTTTTAATAATTGCATAAGTATATTTTATACATACCAAAGTACTTTATTTATTGCCTTTATTTATGCCTGGCTTCCAATTATAAATTTCAATGATATCTTCCCCCATTCTAATTCTTTCAAGAGAGTGTAGGCTCAGAGCTCTCAATTATCACAGTATTAATGGAAAACAATATCGACAAGTTAATAAGACAAATTTGCAGCAGATAAGTATATCTATCGCTACTGCTTCCAGTTAAATTCACTTGTATTCAAGCGACAAAGACTGCTGAGTAGATAAAGCGTTCCAGCAATGAACACCCAGGTACTGCAAATGTATGTATTAGTCAAGGCTGAGTTATGCTCGTATCAGAAATTCCTTATACAGTAAAATAATTTTGTCATCTTTTTCCGTATGCTTACCAATATATTTATATCCATTCTGTAGAACGTGGACCAGAACTGACTGCGTAATCTAATCTTATTAATGATGTATGGAGCTGTAATATAACGATTGGACTTCTGTTAATTATTCTTATTACACACACTCTGGCACTGTTATCATAACTTCAGATTTATGTTTACCATGACTCACAAGTCTTCTTCATGTTCTGTATGAACATCAGATACTTTATAAGTATGAGGGCTATTTGCATTCCCAAGTCTTAGGTATTTATACATGTTCACACCGACTGCCGCATGCAGTTCAACGTAACCACAACTAAGCCGATTCGAAACTTGTTCGTGGAACCTAAGTTCCTAATTAGGTCCACCATCTATATATGAAGGGACGGTGTTGAAAAAATCTTGATCCCTATTAGTCTATGAATATTAAGTCAAACCCTAATAAAATTGGTAATAAGCTGAAACTCTGTGGAAAGATGCATAAAAGTATTGTAAAAAATCTAAAGTCTGAAAATTCACCTTGTGCTAAAGCAGGAATCAAGATGGCGTCAAACATGGCTCCTCTATTTTCTTCATATCTTTGCTGTCAGACATGATAGAAATGCAATGAAAGTTTTAAACACAAGTTTTAAGACACAAACAATACAATGAATGCATTTATGACAAAATTAAAAAAACAATGAAAACAATGGCATACTAACGTACTATATATAAGATGTATACTATGCATTCTTATTTACACTTTCTCAATTCAGATAATGAATGTAAATGTTGGAGATAAGGGCCGTAGGACTTTTGTGTTGGTAAGCATCAAGCGAGATGGGCTTCTTGAGATGCTGGAGAAAACACATCCACTGAAAGTTCATGTTTGCCGCAAGAAATTGCTGATCTGAAGAGTGTACAAACAACTTTCACGGCACACATAAGTACGATAAAGCACCTAAATTACTGGGAACGGTTGAAATCCCTTGATTTGTATTCCCTGGAACGCAGACGAGAGAGATACATGATAATATACACTTGGAAAATTCCAGAGGGAGTGACACAAAACTTGCACACGAAAATCACTCCCTATGAAAGCAAAAGACTCGGCAGGAGATGCAACATTCCCCCAATGAAAAGCAGGGGCGCCACGAGTACACTGAGAGCCAATATGAAGTTCAATGAAGAGAAATTTCACCTACGAAGGTATGGAAAACTTGAGGAAATTAAAACTGAAGCAGAGTATACAACAAATTCTACCCACACAATAGAGCGAAAAAGTAATGTGAAGGACCTGGGAGTGATAATGTCAGAGGATCTCACCTTCAAAGACTAAAATAATGTATCTACCTCATCTGCTAGAAAAATGAGAGTATGGATAATGAGAAGCTTCAAAACCAGGGACCCCAAGACCATGATGATTTTCTTCAAATGGCTTGTTCTCTCTAGGCTGGAATACTGCTGTACACTAACTGCCCCTTCAAGGCTGGATAAATTGTTGACCTGGAGAGTGTACAGATAACGTTCATTGCACACATAAGTACGATAAAGTACCTAAATTACTAGGAACGGTTGAAGTCCCTTGATTTGTATTCCCTGGAATGCAGGACGTGTTTCCTTACACCAGTTGTCTATGTTCACCAATTAGTAAAATGGGTACCTGGGTGTTAGTCGACTGGTGTGGGTCGCATCCTGGGACAAAACTGACTTAATTTGCCCGAAATGCTCAGCATAATGAACGTCTTTCTACTTGCAGTAAATAAATATATAATTTATAAGGGGATTACCAATAGACCCCTGGCTGTCTTCAAGGCACTGGACAGGCACCAAAAGTCAGTACCTGACCAGTCGGGCTGTGGTTCGTATGTCAGTTTGCGTGTGGCCAGCAGTAAAAGCCTGGTTGATCAGATCCTGATCCACCACGAGGCCTGGTCTCGGACAAGCCTCGGGGCGTTGATCCCGAATCCTTCTCCAGGTATACAGACTTCTGTCAACCATCCTGCTGTGGTGTTACCCTGCGACTCTCGCCAGTGCTACAACAGCTGTTGTTATGCAAGGCTATTCCTGCAAGCATGCTCCGTGAATGTGGTTTTGCCCAATTATCCCCTTCAATTCATGATTACTGCTGAAATTCATGATGGATGTTACACCTAGGAAGCATGCAAGTACTGTAGCTCTTAGAAAACATGCTGATTTGAGTATAAGACAGATCGCTAAAAATTTGAGCCTACCAAAGTCAAATGTTGGTCAGATTCTGAAGAGCTAACGACACTGGTGATTGTGGAGCACTGCGTCGAAGATGATGTGGAAGAAAACACAAGACAACACCACGATGACAAAGTTATCATAAAACGGCTGCAGTGGGCACTCGATCATAAGGGATGGATGACAAGTGAATGGAGAAAAGATATATTTTTAGATGTCTCGCATTCTGAAGTAGATGGGTATAAATCAGTAGTAATGAGACGAAGCAAAGGCAAATCTCTTCGGAATGGACATATTCAACAAGCGCCAAAACGCACACCTAAGATCTTTTGGGGTAGTTTTACTGCTAAAGGCCCTGGGCGGCTTGTTGAGGGAACGATGAACAGTGACAAATACAAGGCAATCCTGGCAATTCATTCACTTCCTGTTGTGCATAGACACTTTCCTGATGGAGGAGGAGTTTTCCAGCAGGATGTTGCTCCGTGCCACACTTCCAGAAAAATGCTGACATTCTTTGAAGAGAGTGGACTAATAATTCTAACTTCGCCTAGAAGCTCTCTTGACTTCAACCAATTGAGAATTTATGGACAATAACCAAATGCAGGATGGCAAAAACAGGACTGTTGAACTGTGAAGAAGCTATTGTTGGTGTTATTAGGATCTGGTACCACGACAAAGAATGTTAAAATGTGTTCAACATCGGTCGATTCTATGCCAAAACGTGTAGCAATGCTTATAAAAGCAAAGGGTAGTCATATCTATTATTAAATCAATTATCTGGCATTTCACTGCCCTGTATTTTTCAAATAAACATTAATTTTCCAAATATGTCTTATTTCATCACTGTCCCAATTAATATACACAATACTGTACATATGTTGAAGAATAAGACTTTTGCAACATTTGGAATCTTCATTGAGTGTTCAGTCTAATACAGAGAATAAGAGCGGAAGAACACTAGTGAATTTGTCCAATGGTGACTCCGGCTGCTCCTGCTTCTACTTACCTCACTACACTATATGATGTTCATTTTTCAAGACTGGTGGACTGAACACATCTACTTGAGGCTTAATTACATACACCCTGACACTCTCAAAAAAAAATTGAGTGAAACCTTATGACAGGACAAAAATGGTTGGTTTAAAAATGCATTTCTTTCCTCAAGACTCCATGCGCAGCCATGTAATTCATGTATTTGTCCTATTAATAAAAGCAAGTTTCTTCCTGTTTTAATATTTTCCCTACTCATTTTCCACTGTTATTATCTGTATTGGACTGAAGCAGCCACTGGCTGCCAAAACATTTCCTCAATAAAGATTCCCAAATGTTGCACAAGTGTTGCACAAGTGTCATTCTTCAACTTCAGGGTTTTCAAAATCATTTTGATCACACATCAATATGTCCGTGACGAGAGTTCGCAACACCATCATGAAACCCTCATCTGAATATGTCCACAAATTAAAGAAATCCAAAGATTCGTTAAGAGACTAGTCCCAGAGTGAAGAGGTATAACATGTGAAGACTGAAGGAACTAAATTTCAAAATACTAGAAGAGAGAAAACCCGTAAGGGATATATGATCACAACATTCAAATTATACAATAATCTAGTAGAACAGAAAACCCGTAAGGGATATATGATCACAACATTCAAATTATACAATAATCTAGTAGAACAAACTGTGGATATCTGGTAAAATAAAACCTACAACATACAATGCTGAACGAGATGGTGAGTAACTACGCTCTCAAAAGCTAATCCACAAATTTGACCTGGGTAATGAAAGTGGAGCCACGCACGCCTAGCCTGCTAGGGCCATCACAACCCAGCCAGTCTCCCCGTATTCCCAACCAATCCACCATTACCAACCCCACCCCCATAACTGAACCAGTCCCCATCACCGTTCCCCACTCCCCTCAACCGACCCCGCCCACTAATAAGCCCCGCTACTAATTCCCAGTGAACCCTCGCCCGTTAACAGGTGATCCAACCCTCCTAATTCCCACACACATGCGGCACCGACGCCACCCTGGAAGCGTGTGCGCATACTTACCGAATTGTTTGCGGGGACCATACTTAGCTCCTGGCCCCGCTTCCTAGATCACTTTGATCGGCATCACTGACTTCTGGCCTCTTTGGCCTTAGCATATCTACTCTTGAAGAAGTGTACTGAATTTGTCTCCACCATTGTCTCGTCCAAGTAATTCTAATCACCCCGAGACTAAATCACTTACCTACATCCCTATGGCTCACTTTGTATTTAGCTTCTACCTCTTCGCCCGTGATCCTGGGCTTTTAATTCAGTCTGTCCCTATCAGCTCTAACAATTCCTCTTACAATATTGTACGTAGTTATCATATCTCCTCTTTTCCTCTCCAAGGTTATCAGTTCAGTTCAGTTCCCTCAACCTCATCTCACAGTGCATTTGTTTCTGTTCTGGTATTAAGTTGGTTGTGAACCAGTGCACAGTGCACAGTTTCTTCGCGTGTTTCGACAGCTGTGTGTGTGTACTCAATAAATTATGTCTTGTATAAGATTCAGAAGGATTCTTTATTCAAGATCCTGAATCTATTCTAAGGTTTGCAAATCTTACATATGCTGCTGCCTTTACAAGGTTTATGTGCAAGTGCTAGGAGTTATATTCAACTCTTCCCAACTGGTCCTTTTCACTCTGATATTGACAGCTTCTCCCTGCCCATGTTGTACTGTGTCCAGCATGAATGTGTGAGATACCACTTATTGAAGGCACTTAGCCTAGAGCGAATGTGTGTGTGTGTGTGTGTGTATGTGTGTACTCAACTAGTTGTGGTTGCAGGGGTCGATTCACAGCTCCTGGCCCAGCCTCTTCACTGGTCGCTACTAGGTCATTCTTCCTGCTCCATGAACATTATCATACCTCTTCTTAAAGCTATGTATGGATCCTGCCTCCACTACATCACTTCCCAAACTATTCCAATTCCTAACAACTCTGTGACTGAAGAAATACTTCCTAACATCCCTTTGATTCATCTGATTCTTCAACTTCCAACTGTGACTTCTTGTTGCTGTGTCCCATCTCTGGAACATCCTGTCTCTGTCCAACTTGTCGATTCCTCTCAATATTTTATATGTCGTTATCATATACCCCTATCTATGCTGTCCTCCAGTGTCGTCAGGTTGATTTAACTTTACCTCTCCTCGTACGATATGCCCCTTAGCTCCAGGACTACTCTTGTTGCAAACCTTTGCACTTTCTCTAGTTTCCTTACGTGCTTGGCTAGGTGTGGATTCCAAACTGGTGCTGCATACTCCAATATAGGCCTAACGTACACAGTGTACAGGGTCATGAACGATTGTGTGTGTGTGTGTGTGTGTGTGTGTGTGTGTGTGTGTGTGTGTGTGTGTGTGTGCGCCGCGCCCCTGGTGTGTCTGTGTGCCTGGTCTAGTGTGTGTGTGTGTTAGTTACCATTTTGTTCTAGGCACATGTCGATTAGACACTAGGCCTGTTGTATGTGTATGTGTGTGTGTGTGTGTGTGTGTGTAAGGAAACACTTCGAAATGTTTCCGCCCCCGCCTGTGTCTGTCTGTCTGTCTGCCTTTGTCTGTCTGTCTGTCTGTGTCTGTCTGCCTGCCTGTGTCTGTCTGCCTGCCTGTGTGTCTGTCTGCCTGCCTGTGTGTCTGTCTGTCTGCCTGTGTGTCTGTCTGTCTGCCTGTGTCTGTCTGTCTGCCTGTGTGTCTGTCTGTCTGCCTGTGTGTCTGTCTGTCTGCCTGTGTGTCTGTCTGTCTGCCTGTGTGTCTGTCTGTCTGTGTGTCTGTCTGTCTGCCTGTGTGTCTGTCTGTCTGCCTGTGTGTCTGTCTGTCTGCCTGTGTGTCTGTCTGTCTGCCTGTGTGTCTGTCTGTCTGCCTGTGTTTGTCTGTCTGTCTGCCTGTGTTTGTCTGCCTGTGTTTGTCTGCCTGTCTGCCTGTGTGTTTGTCTGCCTGTCTGCCTGTGTGTTTGTCTGCCTGTCTGCCTGTGTGTTTGTCTGCCTGTCTGCCTGTGTGTTTGTCTGCCTGTCTGCCTGTGTGTTTGTCTGCCTGTCTGCCTGTGTGTTTGTCTGCCTGTCTGCCTGTGTGTTTGTCTGCCTGTGTGTCTGTCTGCCTGTGTGTCTGTCTGTCTGTGTGTCTGTCTGTCTGTGTGTCTGTCTGCCTGTGTGTCTGTCTGCCTGTGTGTCTGTCTGCCTGTGTGTCTGTCTGCCTGTGTGTGTGTCTCTGTCTGCCTGTGTGTGTGTCTGCCTGTGTGTGTGTCTGCCTGTGTGTGTGTCTCTGTCTGCCTGTGTGTGTGTGTCTGTCTGCCTGTGTGTGTGTCTCTGTCTGCCTGTGTGTGTGTCTCTGTCTGCCTGTGTGTGTGTCTCTGTCTGCCTGTGTGTGTGTCTCTGTCTGCCTGTGTGTGTGTCTCTGTCTGCCTGTGTGTGTGTCTGTCTGCCTGTGTGTGTGTCTCTGTCTGCCTGTGTGTGTGTCTGTCTGCCTGTGTGTGTGTGTCTGTCTGCCTGTGTGTCTGTCTCTGTCTGCCTGTGTGTCTGTCTCTGTCTGCCTGTGTGTCTGTCTCTGTCTGCCTGTGTGTCTGTCTCTGTCTGCCTGTGTGTCTGTCTCTGTCTGCCTGTGTGTCTGTCTCTGTCTGCCTGTGTGTCTGTCTCTGTCTGCCTGTGTGTCTGTCTTTGTCTGCCTGTGTGTCTGTCTCTGTCTGCCTGTGTGTCTGTCTCTGTCTGCCTGTGTGTCTGTCTCTGTCTGCCTGTGTGTGTGTGTCTGCCTGTGTGTGTGTGTGTCTGCCTGTGTGTGTGTGTGTGTCTGCCTGTGTGTGTGTGTCTGCCTGTGTGTGTGTCTGCCTGTGTGTATCTGTGTGTGTGTCTCACACATTCTCAAACTGTCGCTCACTCTTGCATAATCATTTCCGGCGTTTTGTTATTGTCCAGTTTTCCACGTGCTTGTGCTTTTTTCTCTGCATTTTTTCATTTAATTTTCTTTTGGTATGAAGTTCTTTTCTGCCTCCCATCATTTGCCGGTTAGGAACTTCAATTGCACTGTGTATTTATTACTGTTGCAAGCGTATAATGAACCCCTGGTTATGCTGATAGAAAACCCACTTGTTGAAAATAAAATATGAGTTGCTATCAAAAAGTTCCTGGACTGCCGCGAAAAAAATATATAGGCTAACCTAATCACCTAGTTGAAGTTGTCTCCCTGGAAGTACTCTCCTTGGAAGGCTATAATATACACTGCTCCCAGAGCTTAAGTTACTCCTCGAAACATTTCTCGAACTCTCTTTTCGTAACAGCGTCAAGTGGGGTGCAATTCTGCTTGAGCTTCCTCCTCCACGTCTTTAAAACTCCGCTCCTTCAGTGTCATTTTTATTTTTGGGAAGAGAAAGAAGTTAGAGGGAGCTAGATCTGGGGAGTAGAGAGGATGGTGGACCACCGCCATGTTGCTTTTGGCCAGAAATCGGAGGTCTTTCTGGTCTTAAGTCAGCAAGCAGGGCACAAATTTCGCTGCCACTCGCCTTGTATTCAAATTTTCAGTTGAAATGCTTTGACATGACCCATTAAAAATACCCACAGCGCTTGCAATGTCCGGGATACTTTGATGATGGTCAACAGCCTTCCTCACTTCCTCAATGTTGGCGTCTGTTTTAGTCGTTAACGGAGGACCAGAGCATTCATCATCCTCAACTGATGTTTGTCCTGTTTAGAATCAAGAAAACCATTTAAAACAATGTTTGACCCACTGCTTTGTCTCCAAATACTTGCTGAAACATTTTATGACTTTCACTAGCCGTTTTTCACCAGCTAGAAACAGAATTTCACACACACACACTTCTTTTAACGATTCCAGTCTGTTACACACAAAAAATCCCAACTTACTGACAACACGACAGAAAAAATGCCCATCGAATCTCAAGGAAATAAGTGAGAGCAAAGGAGTGCACAGCGCAGCAGCGTGATCTACGACGCCGCGATACTTCACAAAGGAGTGCACAGCGCAGCAGCGTGATCTACGACGCCGCCATACTTCACCCAGGAAGCGCGTGAAAATTCCAGTCTGTTAACTTTTACATAACACTTTGTATATAAGAGAAACTGGCTGAATATTTTGACCCTCAACCGGAGTCCTCTTCAGCAGAATGTACAAGATAGAAAAAGAATATGTTATAAAGGGTAGAAGGCCAGGTTACGATCAAATTCAGAACAAATATGCAGCTTTAAGGAGTACAACAGTAGGCACTGTCCCATGTTTCTATTAACTAGAGGTAGTCATATCACCAGAGAATACGGTTACTTACTTTTACGAGGTTGATGGATTTTTTTTTTTACAGTTCAAGCTTGCAATACCGTTTGCATTTAAAGTGTTCTTTTGATAAACCTAAGTTTGCTGTGGATTCCATCAATGTTGACTATTATTTCTGTTTTGAACTAGTAATGTATTTTGCGTGATATTTGTTAGTTTCCAATTTATTGCCAGGTTGGGATTTCTCATGTGCTGGAACACGGCTGAATTTTCCTGTCCTCAACAACTGACTTTTGTTATCCACCACTACCCGTTGTTTGTTATCCACCACTACCCGTTGTTTGTTATCCACCACTACCCGTTGTTTGTTATCCACCACTACCCGTTGTTTGTTATCCACCACTACCCGTTGTTTGTTATCCACCACTACCCGTTGTTTGTTATCCACCACTACCCGTTGTTTGTTATCCACCACTACCCGTTGTTTGTTATCCACCACTACCCGTTGTTTGTTATCCACCACTACCCGTTGTTTGTTATCCACCACTACCCGTTGTTTGTTATCCACCACTACCCGTTGTTTGTTATCCACCACTACCCGTTGTTTGTTATCCACCACTACCCGTTGTTTGTTATCCACCACTACCTGTTGTTTGTTATCCACCACTACCCGTTGTTTGTTATCCACCACTACCCGTTGTTTGTCATCCACCACTACCCGTTGTTTGTCATCCACCACTACCCGTTGTTTGTTATCCACCACTACCCGTTGCTTTAGTGACCTGTCTGGCCTACCTCCCCCTCTCTCTGTGTGTGTGGGTATGTGTGTGTATATATATATATATAAATATATATATATATATATATATATATATATATATATATATATATATATATATATATATATATATATATATATATATATATATATATATATATAGCAAAAGATCACAGTAAACAGGTGATATCAAAATATGCAAGACAACCACTATGAAAAAATAGAGGAATTCCAAGCGCTTTCGTGACTACTCACATTATCAAGGAACTATAAAGGAAACATGACAAGAGGACTTATATAAGGGGCAAGACTACACCTCACAGTCACATCACACTAACAAAGACAACACCTCACAGTGGCGTAACATCGCACGACTCTGTGAAGAGGAAAACAAAAAGGACCTGAAACTCTTCCCAAGAATTAAGATTAGTCCAATTTATCATTAAATTCTTCCCAAATTTTATTAATTATAAAAGAATCGGTTTTCACACAGGAAGACATTAATAATATCCCAGTAATTAATTTTTACAGAGGCCCAGAAGAAGATAAATTATGTAATATCACAGTCACTAGCTTTGATATACCTTTGAAGAGGTATATCAAAGCTAGTGACTGTGCGAAATGATTATGAAACAGCTGGACCGACTGGAAACAAAATAAATCGCCGGGTCCTGATGAGCTTTTTGCAAGGGTTCTTAAGGAATGCAAAATGGAACTCTGTGAACCAATATCTAACATTTTTAATTTATCTCTTCAAACAGGTGTAGTGTCTGATATGTGGAAGATGGCTAATGTAATTCCTATTTTTAAAGCAGGGGACAAGTCACTACCGTCAAACTACCGCCCAATAAGCCTGACCTCAATTGTAGGCAAATTACTAGAGTCAATTATAGCTGATATTATTAGAAGCCATCTAGATAACCATAATTTGATTAATGATACCCAGCATGGATTCACGAGGGCCGTTCCTGCCTATCTAATTTATTAACCTTCTTCAGTAAAGCTTTTGAGGCTGTTGATCACGATAAAGAATTCGATATTGTTTATTTAGACTTTAGTAAGGCTTTTGATAGAGTACCGCACCAGAGACTGTTAAAGAAAGTGGCAGCTCATGGCATTGGGGAAAAGTGCTGTCATGGATCGAGTCATGGCTCACCAATAGGAAGCAGAGAGTGTGCATAAATGGGGTTAAATCGAATGGGGACTTGTAACAAGTGGTGTTCCACAGGGATCAGTCTTAGGCCCATTGTTATTTATAATATATATCAATGACCTTGATGGGGAATTACTAGTGATATGAGCAAATTCGCCGACGACACGAAGATAGGTAGGATAATTGATTCAAACATAGATGTCATAGAACTTCAGGAAGATTTAGACAAACTTAATTCGTGGTCAGAAAAGTGGCAGATGCAGTTCAATGTAGATAAATGCAAGGTTCTGAAGCTCGGGAGTGTCCATAACCCAAGCACTTATAAGTTAAATAACGTAGAACTTAGCCATACAGATTGCGAGAAGGACTTGGGGGTGATGGTAAGCAGCAACCTTAAACCAAGACAGCAATGCCTAAGCGTACGTAATAAGGCAAATAGATTACTGGGATTTATATCAAGAAGTGTTAGCAACAGAAGTCCAGAGGTTATATTACAGCTTTATACATCATTAGTAAGGCCTCACCTAGATTACGCAGCTCAGTTCTGGTCTCCATATTACAGAATGGACATAAATTCGTTAGAAAACATTCAGCGTAGAATGACTAAATTAATACATAGCATTAGAAATCTTCCTTACGAAGAAAGATTGAAGACCCTAAATTACATTCACGTGTAAGACGTAGAATGAGGGAGACATGATCGAGGTATACAAGTGGAAAATGGGTATTAACAAAGGGGATATAAATAAGGTCTTGAGGATATCTCTCCAAAGAGAACCCGCAATAATGGATTCAAGTTAGATAAGTTTAGATTTAGAAAGGATATAGGAAAGTATTGGTTTGGAAATAGGGTAGTTGATGAGTGGAACAGTCTGCCTAGTAGGGTTATTGAAGCTAGGACCTTGGGTAGTTTCAAATTTAGGTTGGATAAATTCATGAGTGAGAGGGGTTGGATTTGAGTGGGACTCGCGCATGAGTGGGTAGAATTGTCAAAGCTTATTTCTTGGGTAGCATTGAAAATTGGGTTGAGCAAATATTCTGTTAGTGGGACGGATTGTGAAGGACCTGCCTAGTATGGGCCAACAGGCCTGCTGCAGTGTTCCTCCTTTCTTATGTTCTTATGTTACATTGAACATAAGAACATAAGAAAGGAGGAACACTGCAGCAGGCCTGTCATAGGCAGGTCTCACATCCATACAGAATATGCTCAACCATTTCAATGCTCAAGAAAGCAGCATTCTACCCACTCATGCGCAATCAGAACATAAGAATGGAGGACACTGCAGAAGGCCTACTGGCCCATACAAGGCAGGTCCTTATCAAAACCACCACTACCTAAGAATTTATTCCCGTACTCACGACACAAATCAAACCCAGCCCCTCCACTCATATATTTGTCCAATCTCTTTTTAAAGCCACCCAAGGTCTAGCCTCTATCACAGTACTCGGAAGATTGTTCCACGCATCTACAACTCTGTTCGAAAACCAGTACTTGCCTATGTCCTTTCTAAATCTAAATTTATCCAATTTAAATCCGTTATTTCTGGTTCTTACTTGGTTCGATATCCTCAGTATTTTATTAATATCTCCTTTGTTTATGCCCATCATCCACTTGTACACCTCGATGATATCTCCCTCATTCTACGTCTCTCCAGAGAGTGGAGATTCAACGCTCTAAGTCTATCTTCATACGGAGATTTCTTATACTGTAAATCATTTTAGTCATTCTTCTTTGTATGTTCTCCAATGAATCTATATCCATCCTGTAGTAAGGAGACCAAAACTGAGCTGCATAATCAAATGAGGTCTCACTAGTGATGTATAGAGCTGTAAAATAACTTTTGGACTTCTGTTGCTTACACTCAAATCCAACCCCTCTCACTCATGAATTTATCCAACCTAAATTTGAAACTACCCAAGGTCCTAGCTTCAATAACCCTACTAGGCAGACTGTTCCACTCATCAACTACCCTATTTCCAAACCAATACTTTCCTATATCCTTTCTAAATCTAAACTTATCTAACTTGAATCCATTATTGCGGGTTCTCTCTTGGAGAGATATCCTCAAGACCTTATTTATATCCCCTTTGTTAATACCCATTTTCCACTTGTATACCTCGATCATGTCTCCCCTCATTCTACGTCTTACACGTGAATGTAATTTTAGGGTCTTCAATCTTTCTTCGTAAGGAAGATTTCTAATGCTATGTATTAATTTAGTCATTCTACGCTGAATGTTTTCTAACGAATTTATGTCCATTCTGTAATATGGAGACCAGAACTGAGCTGCGTAATCTAGGTGAGGCCTTACTAATGATGTATAAAGCTGTAATATAACCTCTGGACTTCTGTTGCTAACACTTCTTGATATAAATCCCAGTAATCTATTTGCCTTATTACGTACGCTTAGGCATTGCTGTCTTGGTTTAAGGTTGCTGCTTACCATCACCCCAAGTCCTTCTCGCAATCTGTATGGCTAAGTTCTACGTTATTTAACTTATAAGTGCTTGGGTTATGGACACTCCCGAGCTTCAGAACCTTGCATTTATCTACATTGAACTGCATCTGCCACTTTTCTGACCACGAATTAAGTTTGTCTAAATCTTCCTGAAGTTCTATGACATCTATGTTTGAATCAATTATCCTACCTATCTTCGTGTCGTCGGCGAATTTGCTCATATCACTAGTAATTCCCTCATCAAGGTCATTGATATATATTATAAATAACAATGGGCCTAAGACTGATCCCTGTGGAACACCACTTGTTACAAGTCCCCATTCGGATTTAACCCCATTTATGCACACTCTCTGCTTCCTATTGGTGAGCCATGACTCGATCCATGACAGCACTTTTCCCCAATGCCATGAGCTGCCACTTTCTTTAACAGTCTCTGGTGCGGTACTCTATCAAAAGCCTTACTAAAGTCTAAATAAACAATATCGAATTCTTTATCGTGATCAACAGCCTCAAAAGCTTTACTGAAGAAGGTTAATAAATTAGATATGCAGGAACGGCCCCTCGTGAATCCATGCTGGGTATCATTAATCAAATTATGGTTATCTAGATGGCTTCTAATAATATCAGCTATAATTGACTCTAGTAATTTGCCTACAATTGAGGTCAGGCTTATTGGGCGGTAGTTTGACGGTAGTGACTTGTCCCCTGCTTTAAAAATAGGAATTACATTAGCCATCTTCCACATATCAGACACTACACCTGTTTGAAGAGATAAATTAAAAATGTTAAAAGAAATATTCATATTATTTTCAAAACTGCTTTTAATGAAACATGATTCTATTATATTCCTCTCAACCATGGACTTGCTTGATACAACCTTCTCAGCATTTTGAAAATCAATTGGATGGTTAAAATCTCTCACATGAATAAATAGAGCATTAGAATCTTGTCCAGTTCTAATGCTATATTTATGTTGTTTTACCAGTTGTTTTACCAGTTTGACCATAATAAACTTTATCGCATATTTTACAGGGAATCTTATAGACACATCCGTCAGCATTTTGGGGGAATTTTTATCAAAAGTCTTTTACTGTATCAAGATTTTTAAATACAACTTTGATATTAAAATTCTTAAGAAAGGAAGGCATATCAACCAAGTTTTCATGGTAAGGGAGAACCAACATATTTTTGGTTAAATAAGGTTGGTTGTCCCTTTTGGGATTGTAAAAGTATTCCTAGCTATTTTAAAAGATTTATCAATTATGTTTCTAGGGTATTTTAAATCATTAGCTATTTCATAAATTTTAGAGATTTCTTCATCTATGAACTCTGGACTACAAATACGTAAAGCTCTCAAAAACATTGAAGAAAAAACCGACACTTTAACTCTATCTTGATGTGAAGAGTAATAGTGTACATAGGAACAATTATTTGTAGGTTTTCTGTAAATTTAAAATCAATGTTACCCTTAATAATAAAAACATCTAGGAAGGGCAATGAGTTATTTACTTCGAATTCAACAGTAAAATTTATAGAATGAGCTAAGCTATTTAATTTAACAAGGAAATGGTTTATGTCTACATTCTTAGGCATAAGGCACAAAATATCATCAACATATCTCTTTTTTTTATATATATATATATATATATATATATATATATATATATATATATATATATATATATATATATATATATATATATATATATATATATATATACACACACACACACACACACACACACCCCGATGGCATGGTGGCTAGCGCTCTTGCTTCACGCACGGTGGGCCCGGGTTCAATTCCCGGTGGGGCAGAAACATTTCGAAGTGTTTACACACACTACACACACACATATACAACAGCAGTGTCAATTGACAGTGCTACAATGGTAACTAACTAACACACAACGCCTAGTGTCTAATCGACATGTGCCTAGGACAAAATGGTAACTAACACGCACGCACACACGCGCGAGCGCTCTCTCTCACACACACACACATTTCGAAAGATTTTGTAAACCACAGGTGTTTCAAGCATTAAGACTTTACATTAGGTATCCCCGACAAGGAATTTAAGAAGGTGCATGATTTTTTTTTCTCCAACTAATCGATTTTTTTTTTTGCTCAGAAGCCAGCTTCAAATATTAGAAAACTTGTACGGAAACGAAGACCAAATTCCATGAATAAGTGTGATGCTGGTGTGTGCCATGACCGAAGTGGTTGAACCCATTCCCAGGATCCTGCAAAGGCTCGGATAACGTCTAAGAATAACGTCTAGAATAAGCTGCCCCTAATGCCATGGCATGTCAGTGGCTCTCCTTGCACTCAATTTACATTGTAACTACCGATACCTATGTAATCTGCAATGAAATAAAATTTGTTTGTTTGTTTGATTGTTTGTTTAAAACCCTCAATGGCATATGTTTAAATATTTTGTAAATGTGCCAAAAAAAAAAAAGACGACAGCGAAAAGTGAAAATCAAATGTCTAGGTGCAGAGTTGACCATTTTGTGTGCAAAATAGCAGGAAATTTTTATTCCTGTTAAATCATGCTAAATAAGTTTCAGTTTTACTTCTCTTTCTATTATTTAATGACTGGTGCGTCTTAGAGCCAGGATAGTACCCATTCAACTTCAATTGCACGCAGGCAAATTTGTCCACGCAGTAACATAGTAAAAAGCTTGGAATTGTTGAAATGTGTGCCATAACTGGAGAATGACTTATCTGACCAGCTTTCAAATTTTTGCCAATGGTGTGACTTCCTGAACACAAGGTTCACGCTGCCACTAGCTCCCTCAAGGTAAAACACCTCCACAACCATGTAACAAGTCTATAGACTTTTAAAACATTTTTGCCACCTATATCATAGCCATGACAAATCTGGCTGTTAGATTTCACTGGAAAAGTAGACTAGAGAGTTGCCTAGTGGGGACAACGGCAATATACCGACAGTTTACCTCTGCTTTACCTGCGACCTTTTTGGGAGTTTCCTACTCCAGCGGCCTAGCCCTCCTGTTCACTGCATAGCCGTAAGTCCGTCCATCTCTTCAGACTCTTTTTAAACTTCAAAGACAGTCTTCTACAGGTAACATCACCCACTGTTAAGTACCGTTGTTGGTGGCCCGCCAGCCCATATATCCATCACAGCCTGGTAGATTTGGAACACTGCGGAGGTAGCGGCCTGGCTTCCTTTCATAGAACTCTATACTGGTTCCAGTAACATTTCTGATATCTACTGGTAGGAGGATGAATAGTCTAAGCCTACAGACACTGATACAGTGCTCTTGTATTGTACCCCATGACTCTCCTGCTTCTTACTGGGATGATATTACGCTTCCATATTGCTGACTCCGGTACGTTGCTAAGGTAGTATGCAGATTTGGTACTAAGCCTTTTGAGGTATATTCCACGTGTACATCCAGATAATACATTTCCCAGTAGTTTAAATGCTTTATTTGTTCTAAACAGGAAATAGAAACACTATTTTTTCTCTACAGCTCTACCTCGTCCGTTCTCAGCGGCATTATCAACACCGAGCGATAGTCCAAGCAAGAAAAGTTTAAGTGAATTGAATAGTGTTACTACTGACATTATTTCTTTTGTTGTGAAAGTTATTCACATTATTTTCCTGACCTTCATTGAATTTGCTTTACTGTGTTCTTTAGAAGATAGGTCAGGTGACATTATACCCAGGTATTATTATGCATGTTCTAAATTTATGCTCTAAGGAGTGACCTTGCGTTTTGTAAACCATTCTTTTGAGTTTCTATTTTTTTTCCCGTATCTCAGCAACTGTAAGTTGTACCGTTAAATATTGTGTGTTTTCAACATGAAAAAGTCCAATGTTGGGTGAAACGTTGTACAAATAGAGGACTCTCATGCATATGTCTTTTTTCCAAGACAGCCACATTTAAATAGCACACACCTCCCCTTACGAAAAAATAAAAAAAGAATTTTTGATATTTGAAGAGCACTCCCACAGAGTATATACAAAACACACTCAAAAACATCCAAGATAAAATTAAATAAATGAAAAACTACTAGCACAAACAAAACACCCAAAAACGAATAAATACTATCATATCAAGTTTAAAAGCAACCCCGCATCAGGTTCCCATACACGCTGGACAACACACTACCCACGTTTTTACGCTGGACAATACACTACCCACGTTTTTACGCTGGACAATACACTACCCACGTTTTTACTCTGGACAATACACTACCCACGTTTTTACTCTGGACAATACACTACCCACGTTTTTACGCTGGACAATACACTACCCACGTTTTTACGCTGGACAATACACTACCCACGTTTTTACGCTGGACAATACACTACCCACGTTTTTACGCTGGACAATACACTACCCACGTTTTTACGCTGGACAACACACTACCCACGTTTTTACGCTGAACAACACACTACCCACGTTTTTACGCTGAACAACACACTACCCACGTTTTTACGCTGAACAACACACTACCCACGTTTTTACATCAGTTCACAACATTTAGCATTCACAAAGCTGCCAGTGCCGACTCGCTAAACCACTGGCCACGGAAAATGAAGGTATCACTTGGAATTACGAGGAGAATGTAAGGTAGTATTAAAGTGAAGGTGCACATTAAGGTTTACGTACTGGCAGAGTGAAGATGCTAATTTGACTCAAATATACGCTAGTTCCTCCATGCACAGACGGCGGCCAGGAACATGCAATACACAGATTCATCAGCGAGGAACAATGAGTCACCCAGTCTTGTAGTATAGGTGTACAGAACACCAACACGCTATCACAAGTACAACCATTACAATCCCTCCTCCTACTCCCCCCTCTCTACCTCCCCAACCCTCTCAACCACAACTACATCAATATACACAAACACAACTCTATGGACATTTTATATACCTGAAGGATTTTCTTGCATTAAATATTCCAGGGTAAACTTGCAGATGTAAAATGGTAAAAAATAGGCATTTAGACATTACATTTATAAATGTGAAATATTTGGAAGTAATGTTAGGGAAAACAAAATATGAAGAGGTGAATCTTAGTGTAAATTGATATGTTTACCCACAGAACAGTAAAGAGTAAGTGATAAACATCAGGCGATATAAATGAAGATATATATAAAGTGACAAACTTATGAGGATCTGGTATATACAGACGGCTTAGTAAAAAAAAAAACTATAATCATGAGACATATATCATAAGGAACCCGACAATGAGTTTTAATGAGTCAGAAAATGAAAATATATTAAACCAAGTAGCGGTTCCAAGAAGTTACTGAAGAAATAAAATTACTGGTAACAAAACTATTTACAATAAAGTAGAATTAAAATACAGTATGTAAATGATGTTGAAACCTTCGTGATAAGTCCAAATTCAGTACAACGAAACTAGAGGTATTATTGTGAATAATAGTTGTAAGTTCACAGCCTGCCTGAGGCGGGGCTTAAATAGTGACCCGTTTGATCTACCACGCTCTTACTGCCCATGGTTCATACAACCATCACAACCTTCTTGATCACATACATCCAGCAAAAAAACTTATCAAATTCCTTTTAAAGACATTTATCTTTCTCAGCAATATTTGTGATAATTGCTGGCGGAAGGCTGAAGCTTTTTATTTATCAAAACTGGATACATCAGCAGTGTGTTGCTACCCTATTCTATATTATAGGTACAGTGGTAAGAAAGCTAACTATATTACCCTGTTTTTTCTATCACGCACGATGGCATTCATACAGACCTGAAATTGATCAGCTAGAGCCGAGAGACTTAGTAGGGCAATAAAGATATCGCCAAGTATTCCGTTAGAGGCCATCAACTACAACATAACCGTAGGTACTATTACTTACCTTAATATACCTTTGGTGAGTTTTGATAGTTTCACCACTCTCGGAACCCGGCCATGGGTCAGGCTCGTCTGGTGCTTGCCTGGCCAACCAGGCTGTTGCTGCTGGAGGCCCGCTGCCCCACATATCCATAACATCCTGGTTGATCTGGCACCTGGTGAAGATACTTGTCCAGTTTTCTCTTGAAGGTTTCTACACTTGTTCTAGCCCTGTCTCTGATATCTTCTGGTAAGATGTTGAATAGTCTAGGACCCCGGATGTTGATAGAGAGTTCCCTTATTGTCCCCACGGCACCCCTGCTCCTCACTGGGTTTATTTTGCACTTCCTCCCATATCTCTCACTCCAGTATGTTGTTATGGATGTGTGCAGATTTGGGACCAGGCCCTCGAGTACTTTCCAGGTATATGTTATCACGTAACTTTCATCCGCTCCAGTGAGTAAATGTTCAAGACTTTAAGGAGTTCCCAGTAATTTAAGTGCTTACTAGCTCAATGGGTGCCAATGGGTGCTCTGATATTTCTCGTGCTTTGAACGGGGCCGTCAGCACTGAGCAATATTCTAAATGAGGGAGCACTAGCGATTTGAATAGTGTCATCATTGACATTATTTTGTTTGTTTTGAAAGTTCTCAATACCCACCCCATCATCTTCCAGGCTGTCGTGATCTTTGCCTAATGTTCTTTAAAAGAAAGGTCAGCTGACATAATTATTCCCAAGTCTTTTACGTGTTCCTTTCGTTCTATTTGGTGACCCTCTTGTGTTATGTATAAGAACATGACACATAAGAAAGGAGGAACATTGCAGTAGCCCTGCTGGCCCATACTATACAGTGTTCCTTTTGAGTTCTTCATTCTTTCCATACCTAAGCAGCTGGAACTTATAATCACTGAACGTCATGTTCTCCATTGCCCACTGGAAAACTCTGCTGATGTCTTTCTGTATTTTCTGTGTCTTCTACTGTAGTGACTTTCATGCTTATTTTAGCGTCATCTGCAAATGATACAAAACTGTGACGGGTGGTTTTATCTATGTCTGTTGTTAGGATGAAAAACAGCAGAGGTGCCAGGACAGTGCCTTGCGGAACTAAGCTTTTTACCTCGCTGATGCTGGATTTTGCTCTGTTTACTATTACTTTCTGTATTCTGTGTTTTAGTAACCCGAAAATCCATCTGCTTACCTTCCCCGTAATGACCATGGCTCTCATTTTGTGCGCTATCACCCCATGATCACATTTGTCAAATGCCTTTGCAAAATCTGTGTAAATCACATCTGCGTTTTGGTCGTCTACCAACGCCTCCGCAATTCTGTCACAGTGGTTCAGCAGCTGTGACAGGCATGATCGTCCTGTTCTAAAATCATGCTGGTTCGGGTTATGCTGGTCCATGAAATTTGTAATCTGTCGTCTCATCACTCTCTGGAAGATTTTTATGATGTGAGAAGTTAGGGCTACTGGTCTGTAATTTTTAGCTAGTGCTCTACTACCTTCCTTATGCAAAGGAGCTATGTCAGATGTCTGCACTCTTTAAGGCCTCCTTTATTTCACCTAGATCTAAGCTCTTTCTCCAAAGAATACAGAGGGCTCGTGCAAGTGGTAATTTGCACTTCTTTATAAACAAACAATTCCATGAACCTGGTCCAGGTGCTAAGTGGGCATGTTTTCCATTTCTTTTTCGAAATCTATGGGATTTGTACTCATGTCAGTTTGTTGTCTGCGAGGCCTTCTGCTGGAGTGAAAATTGTTTTTGCATTCGCCTTGCTGTCATTTAGTGGGTTGCTGAACACCGACTCATACTGTTCTTTTAGGATTTCCCTCATTTCCAGTTCATCGTCAGAATAGGAATCTCCTCTCAATAAGGGTCCAATTCTACAAGTAGTTCTTAGCTTGGATTTTGCATAGGAATAGAAATATTTTGGGTTTCTTGTACTTCTGTTAGGTATGACATCTTAAGTTGTTGCTCTAATTCAGTGATCTCTTGGCTATCTTTCCTCTGTTGCAGCATTTTGTGTTTTTAAGCAATTCAGTAACCCGTTTTCTTCTTCTGTACCATCTCCTACGCTCTCTCTATAACTGATCTTCTGGGCTTTCTCGACTTCTAGTTCAGCATACAGACCTCGTATGCTTCAACGTTCAGCTTCTCTAGGCACTGGTGGGGATTTAGGGTGCTCATGTCTGATTCCCAGGATATGTCTGGTAGCTCTTGGTTTATTTTTTCCCCAGTCAATTCTATGAACATACCATCTCTAACTTTAGTGACGCAGTTACCTAATCCTGAGTAATACTCGTTTGAACTTTATGATGTTGTGATCAGAGTATATTGTTTGTGTAACTGTTATGTCTCTGATTAGTTCCTCGATGTTTATGAATATAAAATCCAGGGTATTTTCATTTCTAGTGGGATCATTTATCTGTTGGTTCAATGAGTACTTTTCACAAAGCTTCATTAGTTCCCTTGTATATGCCTGTTGAGCCAGGGTACTTTCCTGAGATATTTCTGGTATAAGAACATAAGAAGGAACACTGCAGCAGGCCTACTGGCCCATGCGAGGCAGGTCCAATTCTCCCACCAGCCTTAACCTAGTCAGGTCAGGTCACATTCACTTAAGGAAGGAGCACGGCATCTGACTTAGTAGCACAAGCTAGTCAGGTTCAACTCACACCCACCCACATCCACTCATGTATTTATCTAACCTATTTTTAAAACTACACAACGTCTTAGCTTCTACGACGGTACTCGGGAGTTTGTTCCACTCATCCACAACTCTATTACCAAACCAGTGCTTTCCTATATCCTTCCTGAATCTGAATTTTTCCAGCTGCGAGTCCTGTCTAGGCTAGATATTTTTAGCACGCTATTTACATCCCCTTTATTAATTCCTGTTTTCCCCCCTAATTTCTAGAAAGTGCAGATTCAGGGCCCTCAGACTATCCTCATAAGGAAGATTTCTGATACATGGGATCAACTATTCCATGCACAGGAGAAATGCAATATTTATTTAGATATCGCCATCGTCCTGGATGTTGGTACATTCTGCTTCTCACTGGATTTATTCTATACTTTCTTCCATCTCTCTCAATCCAGAAAGTTATTTTAGTAATTATATAGATTATGTGCATGGTTTTACCGAGTGTATACGAGTAGTATTTGATTCCTATATCTCCCAAGTCATGTATTTCCCCTTCCTTGTAAGGCGCTACGAGCACAAAATTATAAATGGGAGAGCACCTCATTAGCAATTGTGAAAGGCAGACGCAACCTGTTCTAAGATCATGTTGTCCTGGATTGTGCAACTGTTGCTATTCCATATGATTGGCAACCTTGCTTCTTAGACTAAAGCGCCTGACATAAGAGACTATTTTCATACACCAGCACCCTGCTTTACCTGAGCGTCCTTGATAGCAGCATCTGCTGCCTCCTTGTACTCTTCACTTACTCCAGACACTGATAACTTAATAAATGAGACACATATGCAACACTTGTGTTACATACGTATGTTTTCGACAATAAAGATACACAAGTGTTGCGCATGTGTTATTCATTACCATCGTATTATACTGTATCACCACACACCGTATTATTTTACAGTCACAGGTAACACATTATACTAACACACTATAGTATATTAGCACAAGGTCCTAGTGGACGAAACATCTTAAAAATAAAATGCTATAATCCGCACGGCGTGTTTTATATACATGCTACCACACACAGTGTTATACTGCGGTCAGTGTTAAATTACGGTATCTGCACTCTTAGCCGCAAACACCAATATATTCTGAATTAACCTCAGATACACAGTGCTCTTAGCCTCAACAGTCATAATACACGGCACTCTCAGCTACAACCTTCAAACACGGTACGCGTAACTTCTGAATCTATCACTGCAATCTTATCTACAAGAATCCTACCACACGGTACTCTAGCCTGGCCCATGGACGGGATCCGATAGTAGTAAAACTCTCGAAACTCAAAGGTATATAAAAGAATCCTACCACACATGGTACTCTAGCTATAAGAATCCTACCACACATGGTACTCTAGCTATAAGAATCCTACCACACATGGTACTCTAGCTATAAGAATCCTACCACACATGGTACTCTAGCTATAAGAATCCTACCACACATGGTACTCTAGCTATAAGAATCCTACCACACATGGTACTCTAGCTATAAGAATCCTACCACACATGGTACTCTAGCTATAAGAATCCTACCACACATGGTACTCTAGCTATAAGAATCCTACCACACATGGTATTCTAGCTATAAGAATCCTACCACACATGGTACTCTAGCTATAAGAATCCTACCACACATGGTACTCTAGCTATAAGAATCCTATCACACATGGTACTCTAGCTATAAGAATCCTACCACACATGGTACTCTAGCTATAAGAATCCTACCACACATGGTACTCTAGCTATAAGAATCCTACCACACATGGTACTCTAGCTATAAGAATTCTACCACACATGGTACTCTAGCTATAAGAATCCTACCACACATGGTACTCTAGCTATAAGAATCCTACCACACATGGTACTCTAGCTATAAGAATCCTACCACACATGGTACTCTAGCTATAAGAATCCTACCACACATGGTACTCTAGCTATAAGAATCCTACCACAAATGGTACTCTAGCTATAAGAACGCTCAAACACGTTAGTTTTATGGCGATGGTTCTCAAACTTTTTAACTACATTCCTTCAGTAACTAGAAAATCAACCTGGACTCACTCAATTTTTTTTATAGAAGCCATAAGATGATGAAATTACATGTGTACTTGAATCTACACAGACAGACAGACAGACACAGATAGACAGACAGACAGACACACACACACACAGTCAGAAGAGTGGTGGAGCACCTAGAAAGGAATGAGCTTATCAACGACGGCCAACACGGTTTCAGGGACGGGAAATCCTGTGTCACAAACCTACTGGAGTTCTACGACAGGGTGACAGCAGTACAAGAGAGAGAGGGGTGGGTAGATTGCATATTCTTGGACTGTAAGAAGGCGTTTTACACAGTTCCACACAAGAGATTAGTGCAGAAGATGGAGGACCAGGCAGGGGTAGCAGGGAAGGCAGTACAATGGATCAGGGAATACCTGTCAGGAAGACAGCAGCGAGTCATGGTACGTGGTGAGGTGTCAGTGGGCGCCGGTGACGAGCGGGGTTCCACTGGGGTCAGTCCTGGGATCAGTGCTGTTTCTGTTATTTGTGAACGACATGACGGAAGGAATAAGACTCCGAAGTGTCCTTGTTTGCAGATGATGTGAAGTTGATGAGAAGAATTCAATCGGACGAGGACCAGGCAGAACTACAAAGGGATCTGGACAGGCTGCAAGCCTGGTCCAGCAATTGGCTCCTGGAGTTCAACCCCACCAAGTGCAAAGTCATGAAGATTGGGGAAGGGCAAAGAAGACCGCAGACGGAGTACAGTCTAGGGGGCCAGAGACTGCAAACCTCAATCAAGGAAAAAGATCTTGGGGTGAGTATAACACCAGGCACATCTCCTGAGGCGCACATCAACCAAATAACTGCTGCAGCATATGGGCGCCTAGCAAACCTAAGAACAGCATTCCGACATCTTAATAAAGAATCGTTCAGGACCCTGTATACTGTGTACATTAGGCCCATACTGGAGTATGCAGCACCAGTTTGGAACCCACACCTAGCCAAGCACGTGAAGAAGCTCGAGAAAGTGCAAAGGTTTGCAACAAGACTAGTCCCGGAGCTAAGGGGTATGTCCTACGAGGAGAGGTTAAGGGAAATCGACCTGACGACACTGGAGGACAGGAGAGATAGGGGGACATGATACATGATAACAACATATAAGATACTGAGAGGAATTGACAAAGTAGACAGAGACAGAATGTTCCAGAGATGGGACACAGCAACAAGAGGACACAGTTGGAAGTTGAAGACTCAGATGAATCACATAGATGTTAGGAAACATTTCTTCAGTCACAGAGTGGTCGGGAAGTGGAATAGTTTAGGAAGCGATGTAGTGGAGGCAGGCTCAATACATAGCTTTAAGAAGAGGTATGACAAAGCTCATGGCGCAGGGAGAGTGACCCAGTAGTGGCCAGTGAAGAGGCGGGGCCAGGAGCTATGAATCGACCCCCTGCAACTACATATAGGCGAGTACATATAGGTGAGCGCGCGCGCGCGCACACGCCACACACACACACACACACAAATATACAACAGGCCTAGTGTCTAATCGACATGTGCCTTGGACAAAATGGTAACTAACACTCTCTTTCTCTCAGCTTCTAAAAACTGCAACTAAAATTAGAATTAAAACTAAATTATTTAGTTACTGAAACTAAAGACAAAACACGTACTTAGTTTATGCTTCAGCTGAAACAATAGCAACCTCCACCTTTCAGTTCTAGATAATAACTACCACAATGTACGAAAACACCCTATCAAAAGAAAGCTGAAAGAGGGTTTCACATAATAAGAACAAATCTAATTACATTGTAAAATTCCATTATTTCAATAGTCACTCATCCAGTAATAAAACGAAGCGTAGCAATAAAATGAGACGAACCAATTCAATTTTTCCAAGTACCCAGCGGGATGCGTGTTGGTGTCCACGCCCCCAGGTGTGAGTATGAGCAGTGTTGGTGTCCACGCCCCCAGGTGTGAGTATGAGCAGTGTTGGTGTCCACGCCCCCAGGTGTGAGTATGAGCAGTGTTGGTGTCCACGCCCCCAGGTGTGAGTATGAGCAGTGTTGGTGTCCACGCCCCCAGGTGTGAGTATGAGTGGTGTTGGTGTCCACGCCCCCAGGTGTGAGTATGAGCAGTGTTGGTGTCCACGCCCCCAGGTGTGAGTATGAGCAGTGTTGGTGTCCACGCCCCCAGGTGTGAGTATGAGTAGTGTTGGTGTCCACGCCCCCAGGTGTGAGTATGAGCAGTGTTGGTGTCCACGCCCCCAGGTGTGAGTATGAGCAGTGTTGGTGTCCACGCCCCCAGGTGTGAGTATGAGCAGTGTTGGTGTCCACGCCCCAGGTGTGAGTATGAGCAGTGTTGGTGTCCACGCCCCAGGTGTGAGTATGAGTGGTGTTGGTGTCCACGCCCCCAGGTGTGAGTATGAGCAGTGTTGGTGTCCACACCCCCAGGTGTGAGTATGAGCAGTGTTGGTGTCCACCCCCCAGGTGTGAGTATGAGTGGTGTTGGTGTCCACCCCCCAGGTGTGAGTATGAGTGGTGTTGGTGTCCACCCCCCAGGTGTGAGTATGAGTGGTGTTGGTGTCCACCCCCCAGGTGTGAGTATGAGTGGTGTTGGTGTCCACCCCCCAGGTGTGAGTATGAGTGGTGTTGGTGTCCACGCCCCCAGGTGTGAGTATGAGTGGTGTTGGTGTCCACGCCCCCAGGTGTGAGTATGAGTGGTGTTGGTGTCCACCCCCCAGGTGTGAGTATGAGTGGTGTTGGTGTCCACCCCCCAGGTGTGAGTATGAGTGGTGTTGGTGTCCACCCCCAGGTGTGAGTATGAGTGGTGTTGGTGTCCACCCCCAGGTGTGAGTATGAGTGGTGTTGGTGTCCACCCCCAGGTGTAGTATGAGTGGTGTTGGTGTCCACCCCCAGGTGTGAGTATGAGTGGTGTTGGTGTTCACGCCCCCAGGTGTGAGTATGAGTGGTGTTGGTGTCCACGTCCCCAGTGTGAGTATGAGTGGTGTTGGTGTCCACCCCCAGGTGTGAGTATGAGTGGTGTTGGTGTCCACCCCCAGGTGTGAGTTTGAGTGGTGTTGGTGTCCACCCCCAGGTGTGAGTATGAGTGGTGTTGGTGTCCACCCCCAGGTGTGAGTATGAGTGGTGTTGGTGTCCACCCCCAGGTGTGAGTATGAGTGGTGTTGGTGTCCACCCCCCAGGTGTGAGTATGAGTGGTGTTGGTGTCCACCCCCAGGTGTGAGTATGAGTGGTGTTGGTGTCCACCCCCAGGTGTGAGTATGAGTGGTGTTGGTGTCCACCCCCCAGGTGTGAGTATGAGTGGTGTTGGTGTCCACCCCCCAGGTGTGAGTATGAGTGGTGTTGGTGTCCACCCCCCAGGTGTGAGTATGAGTGGTGTTGGTGTTCACGCCCCCAGGTGTGAGTATGAGTGGTGTTGGTGTCCACGCCCCCAAGTGTGAGTATGAGTGGTGTTGGTGTCCACGCCTACAGGTGTGAGTATGAGGGTGGTGAAAAGACATCATGTTGGCTTTACCGTCGTCGATTAAAACTTTGAAACAAATTTTCTCAAAACTTGAGTTTAATGTTTTCACTAGTCCATATTCAATGCCTCATCATTTATACAATTATAAATTCTGAGTTTCTTGAAACTTTTCTTAATTTTCCTAGTCTGCCATGAACCTTTAAGTTACCTGTCGACGGTTTCGAGGATCACCGCCCCTGCGGCTACACCCTTATATTCTGTCTGTTGTGCAGGTGAAACGTAGTCTCTCTCTATCAATTACAAGTTCCCGGCTAAAGACAGCCAGTAGAATGTTAATGTATCTTATACATGAAGGTAATTCCCCGTATGTATGAAGGGAGGATGTTGAAGTCTTGATATTTTTACACTTAAGTTGTCTCAGTGTACTCACTGCTCCCCCTCCCCAATGATTTTTATTTTGCGTATTTTACACCATCCGGTGAGCCTTTTGTTTTCGTACTAAGTGATTTCGGTGAGCAGACTCGAGACTAATCCCTCCAGAATTTTCCAGGTGTAATATGTGATGCATCTTCCTTACCTACCTTTGCTTACCTTTGATATATTTCGAGTTTTTTTACTCACGCACCCCGACCTTGGGCCAGGTTTGTCTGGTGGCAGGCCGCTGACCCACACACCTATCACAGTATAGTTGATCCCGCATCTGGAGGAGGTACTTGTCGAGTTTCCTTTTTTTTTAAGACTTCTACACTTGTTCCGTTAGATGTTGAACAGTCTGAGTCCACGGATGTTGATAAAATGTACTCTTATTGTGCCCACGGTTCCAACGAATAAGGTTTGAGGCTATGCAAGCAGTGAAAATACTCTGTACATTCTCCAGAACAGCAGTTTCGGCTGTCTTAAAAGGGGCTTAAAATACACCAATACATATTCAGCCTAGAGAGAGCAAACTGACCTGTTGAGTATCAATATTGGTCTGACATCTTTTATTTTGAGGTTTCTGGTTAGGCAGCCTACCATTATTCTTGTGCTTATGATAACATTGTTATGATCCTTGAATGTGGGATCGTCTAACAGTATCAATCTCAAGTCTCTCACCTTAAATTTTCGATCTACTGAATTGAATCTTCAAGGTTTATCTTCCACTCTACCAGTTTTTAATTCATCAGTGGGATTCACGAAGTTTATAAAATAGGAAGGTTTCTTGGCTCTGTGGTACAGTGTTGGGCCTGCTGCATGCCAACACTATGGTTTGAGTCCCTCTCCATTCTTCTCTTCATTCACTGACAGTCATCCATTGCAACATTGCAATGCACTCTTAGCTTTAAAAGTCACTATCCATTGCATCTCCAGCTTATACTCAAAAGTCTTAATCTCAAGAATTACGACATACGGTATTTTAAAGCTTCAAAGATTACTTATACCTCACTCATAGCTTCAGTAGTTCTCACATGCGGTACTCTTAAGAAGCTTTAAAAACCCTTATAGGTACTATTCTTTGCTTCGCGACCCGCCGTAAATGGTTTTGTTAGCTATCATAAAACCACTCTACATAATTAGCATCAAGAACCAATGTACACAACACATTATATACTGCAGTTTTCGCTATTAATACCACAGGTAATACTGGTGTTTGCCAGAACTATCACAACATACTAGTTGTCCTCTTCCACAAAACATGCTAGCTGTCCTCTTCCACAAAACATGCTAGCTGTCCTCTTCCACAAAACATGCTAGCTGTCCTCTTCACAAAACATGCTAGCTGTCTCTTCCACAAAACATGCTAGCTGTCCTCTTCCACAAAACATGCTAGCTGTCCTCTTCCACAAAACATGCTAGTAGTCCTCTTCCACAAAACATGCTAGCTGTTCTCTTCCACAAAACATGCTAGCTGTCCTCTTCCACAAAACATGCTAGTTGTCCTCTTCCACAAAACATGCTAGCTGTCCTCTTCCACAAAACATGCTAGCTGTCCTCTTCCACAAAACATGCTAGCTGTCCTCTTCCACAAAACATGCTAGCTGTCCTCTTCCACAAAACATGCTAGCTGTCCTCTTCCACAAAACATGCTAGCTGTTCTCTTCCACAAAACATGCTAGCTGTCCTCTTCCACAAAACATGCTAGCTGTCCTCTTCCACAAAACATGCTAGCTGTCCTCTTCCACAAAACATGCTAGTTGTCCTCTTCCACAAAACATGCTAGCTGTCCTCTTCCACAAAACATGCTAGCTGTCCTCTTCCACAAACATGCTGCTGTCCTCTTCCACAAAACATGCTAGCTGTCCTCTTCCACAAAACATGCTAGCTGTCCTCTTCCACAAAACATGCTAGCTGTCCTCTTCCACAAAACATGCTAGCTGTCCTCTTCCACAAAACATGCTAGCTGTCCTCTTCCACAAAACATGCTAGGCATCCTCTTCCACAAAACATGCTAGGCATCCTCTTCCACAAAACATGCTAGCTATCCTCTTGAACCAAACATACTAGGTATCCTCTTCCACCACACATACTACTATCCTCTTCCACCACACATACTAGCTATCCTCTTCCACCACACATACTAGCTATCCTCTTCCACCACACATACTAGCTATCCTCTTCCACCACACATACTAATATCCTCTTCCACCACACATACTAGCTATCCTCTTCCACCACACATACTACTATCCTCTTCCACCACACATACTACTATCCTCTTCCACCACACATACTAGCTATCCTCTTCCACCACACATACTAGCTATCCTCTTCCACCACACATACTAGCTATCCTATTCAAGCACTCCCACCAAAACTACTAGTACTAGCTATCCCCTTCCACCAAACTTTCTAATAATGGTCTTGCACACTACGTAATGTTGGAATGTTAGCATCCATCCCCTCACTTTCACCAAACATTAATAATGATGACCTTCAACATTGTTTGGCATGACGCGAAACCCAAATTTTAAGTCTCGCCTGGCAAGTGAGAAGTGTGGTGAGGCAGAGCATCAACTGTGGTGGTGGTGGGGGAGGGGTTGATAGCTCCGAGACTCGAAACTCTCGAAACTCAAAGGTATATCATAACACACAGGACTGATAGATACGGGAGAAATTGTAAAATAAACCCAGTGAAAAGCAGGAACGTTGTGGGCACAGTAGAACACATTGTATTAATATCCGCGTTTCAGAATATTCAACATCTTAGCAGAAAATATTAGAAACTGCCAAGACAAGTGTCGAAGTTTTTAAGAGGAAACTGGACAAATATCTCCATCACGTGCCAGATACCAGGCTGTGATGAATATGTGGGCCAGCGAGCCACCAGCAACAACAACCTGACTGACCAGGCAAGGACTAGACAAGCATGCCCCAAGGTCGTGCTTCGGGAGTAAAAAAAAAAAAACACTCGTAAAGGTAAAGGTCTTGCTGGCCCACATACGCATCGTAGCCTGGTTGATTTGGCCCTTGGCGGAAGGTACTTGCTGAATTTCCTTTTGAGGACTTCTACACTTGTCCCAGCAGTGTGTCTGATATCTTCTGTCAATGCTGAATAGTCTAGCCGCACGCACACTGATGCAGGGTTCTCATATTGAAGTTTTGGCGCCCCTGCCCTCCTTTGAGTTTATATTTTGCACTTCCTCCCCGGCCCGTCCTCTTAATAACAATATGATGCTCAATGAAGGACTTGGTATGAAGATCTCTGCTGCTAAGATAGTCTTCAATAATAATTAACAGACAGGCTTTTGTGGTAGGTGGGTCCCCGTTTTCTGCTAGCGTAAATCGAAAAATTTGCTGCAAACCATATTTGAAAAATCGACACAGAATTTGTCTTCCCATAACGTACAAAATGTGTGCAAGAGTAATACAGCGTCCTCTTAACCACAGACAACATGGCACTCTTGTAAAAAAAAAAAAAAAAAATCAAAACAAATGGCTGCTGATGGATCTTTGAACAGCTGAAATATGACAGCTATTAAATAGTCTGAAATATGACAACTATTAAATAGCTTTCCGTTGTAACCTAACCCAACTTGATTTAGAAATGGGTTCCAAAACCTATATGAAAGCGTGACATAGTTATTAGGACGGGTTCATACCTGGAAGTGAGCAAATGGATTTTTGACTTCCTAACGAATAGAAGGCAAAGAGTAATAGTTAACAATTAAAACAGAGAATCTGTTGCAGTGGAAAGCTCCGTATTCTAAGGCACAGTTCTCGTCCCAATTATCTTGCTCATTTTCATATCTGACGAGACATTAATCATAGCACCACACGAGAGTGGCATCACTGAGGATGCAGCAAATCTCCAAGATGGTATGAACAAAGTCTTCCAGGGGCCACCGAAAACATGATGTTCAATAAGGAAAAATTTCACTTACTCAACTATGGAAAAAGTGGTGAAATTAAACCTGGAAGGGAGTATAAAACAAATTCAAACCATTCAATAGAGCATGAAGGACTTAGTAAGGGATAATGGCTGACGATCTCACTATCAAGGATCACAATAGTGTAACGATCACAACCGCAAGGCTAATGATAGACTCGATAAGGAGAACCTTTCAGGTGGGAGATGCCAAGCCAATGATGATCATCTTTGACTCACTTGTTATCTCTAGACTGGAATATTGTTCTACTCTTACAACCCCTTTTAAGGCAGGCGAAATTACAGACCTGGAAAATGTACAGAGAACCTTCAGTGCCCGCACAAACTCAAACACCTAAATTATTGGTGAAGTCCTTCGAACTGTATTACTTGGAATGTAAACAAGAAACATGTATCATAATTTATATCTGGAAAATTCTAGAAGGACTGGTCTTAAATCTGCACATTGAAATAACTCCGTACGAAAGGAAGAGGCTTGGCAAACCGTGCAAAATATCCACAATGAAACTTAGGTACCCTGGAGACCCTCAATAAGTGTCAAGTGACCAAACTTTTAATTGCCTTCCCTTCATACATAAAAGGAATTATCAAGAGATCCCTGGCTGTAATCAATAGGATACTGGTTAAGTTCCTTTTCAGTTAGTCTGGGGTTCATACACTGGAATGTGTGTAGCTAGCTAGCACCAACGGTCTGGTTCATCAAGTCATCCACCGGAAGGCCTGATCTGGGACTGGGCTGCAGGGGCAGTGACCCCTCATTATCAACTGGCAGACCCCAGGAAGAATCCTTCCCTCATCTAAACTGTCCAGAGTGACCTTCCCTCAGCTAAACTGCCCAGGGTGACCTTCCCTCATCTAAACTGCCCAGGGTGACCTTCCCTCATCTAAACTGCCCAGGGTGACCTTCCCTCATCTAAACTGCCCAGAGTGACCTTCCCTCATCTAAACTGCCCAGGGTGACCTTCCCTCATCTAAACTGCCCAGGGTGACCTTCCCTCATCTAAACTGCCCAGAGTGACCTTCCCTCATCTAAACTGCCCAGAGTGACCTTCCCTCATCGAAACTGCCCAGGGTGACCTTCCCTCATCGAAACTGCCCAGGGTGACCTCCTCTCATCTAAACTGCCCAGGGTGACCTCCCCTCATCTAAACTGCCCAGGGTGACCTCCTCATCTAAACTGCCCAGGGTGACCTTCCCTCATCTAAACTGCCCAGGGTGACCTCCCCTCATCTAAACTGCCCAGGGTGACCTTCCCTCATCTAAACTGCCCAGGGTGACCTTCCCTCATCTAAACTGCCCAGGGTGACCTCCCCTCATCTAAACTGCCCAGGGTGACCTCCCCTCATCTAAACTGCCCAGGGTGACCTCCCCTTCATCTAAACTGCCCAGGGTGACCTTCCTTCATCTAAACTGCCCAGAGTGACCTTCCCTCATCTCCAATGCCCCGGGTGACTTTCCCTGCTCTACCCTGTCCTGCGGAGCCTTCCCTGCTCCATCCTGTACTGCAGAGCCTCCCTTGCTCCACACTGCCCTGGGGAGCCTTCCCTGCTCCACACTGCCCTGGGGAGCCTTCCCTGCTCCACACTGCCCTGGGGAGCCTTCCCTGCTCCACACTGCCCTGGGGAGCCTTCCCTGCTCCACACTGCCCTGGGGAGCCTTCCCTGCTCCACACTGCCCTGGGGAGCCTTCCCTGCTCCACACTGCCCTGGGGAGCCTTCCCTGCTCCACACTGCCCTGGGGAGCCTTCCCTGCTCCACACTGCCCTGGGGAGCCTTCCCTGCTCCACACTGCCCTGGGGAGCCTTCCCTGCTCCACACTGCCCTGGGGAGCCTTCCTGCTCCACACTGCCCTGGGGAGCCTTCCCTGCTCCACACTGCCCTGGGGAGCCTTCCCTGCTCCACACTGCCCTGGGGAGCCTTCCTGCTCCACACTGCCCTGGGGAGCCTTCCCTGCTCCACACTGCCCTGGGGAGCCTTCCCTGCTCCACACTGCCCTGGGGAGCCTTCCCTGCTCCACACTGCCCTGGGAGCCTTCCTGCTCCACACTGCCCTGGGAGCCTTCCTGCTCCACACTGCCCTGGGAGCCTTCCCTGCTCCACACTGCCCTGGGAGCCTTCCCTGCTCCACACTGCCCTGGGGAGCCTTCCCTGCTCCACACTGCCCTGGGGAGCCTTCCCTGCTCCACACTGCCCTGGGGAGCCTTCCCTGCTCCACACTGCCCTGGGGAGCCTTCCCTGCTCCACACTGCCCTGGGGAGCCTTCCCTGCTCCACACTGCCCTGGGAGCCTTCCCTGCTCCACACTGCCCTGGGGAGCCTTCCCTGCTCCACACTGCCCTGGGGAGCCTTCCCTGCTCCACACTGCCCTGGGGAGCTCCTGCTCCACACTGCCTGGGAGCCTTCCTGCTCCACACTGCCCTGGGGAGCCTTCCCTGCTCCACACTGCCCTGGGGGCCTTCCTGCTCCACACTGCCCTGGGGAGTCTTCCTGCTCCACACTGCCCTGGGAGTCTTCCATGCTCACACTGCCCTGGGGAGTCTTCCATGCTCTACACTGCCCTGGGGAGTCTTCCATGCTCTACACTGCCCTGGGGAGTCTTCCATGCTCTACACTGCCCTGGGGAGTCTTCCATGCTCTACACTGCCCTGGGAGTCTTCCATGCTCTACACTGCCCTGGGGAGTCTTCCATGCTCTACACTGCCCTGGGGAGTCTTCCATGCTCTACACTGCCCTGGGAGTCTTCCATGCTCTACACTGCCCTGGGAGTCTTCCATGCTCTACACTGCCCTGGGGAGTCTTCCATGCTCTACACTGCCCTGGGGAGTCTTCCATGCTCTACACTGCCCTGGGGAGTCTTCCATGCTCTACACTGCCCTGGGGAGTCTTCCATGCTCTACACTGCCCTGGGGAGTCTTCCATGCTCTACACTGCCCTGGGGAGTCTTCCATGCTCTACACTGCCCTGGGGAGTCTTCCATGCTCTACACTGCCCTGGGGAGTCTTCCATGCTCTACACTGCCCTGGGAGTCTTCCATGCTCTACACTGCCCTGGGGAGTCTTCCATGCTCTACACTGCCCTGGGGAGTCTTCCATGCTCTACACTGCCCTGGGGAGTCTTCCATGCTCTACACTGCCCTGGGGAGTCTTCCATGCTCTACACTGCCCTGGGGAGTCTTCCATGCTCTACACTGCCCTGGGGAGTCTTCCATGCTCTACACTGCCCTGGGGAGTCTTCCATGCTCTACACTGCCCTGGGGAGTCTTCCATGCTGATCTTCCACTCGCCCTGGGAGTCTTCCATGCTCTACACTGCCCTGGGGAGTCTTCCCTGCTCTACACTGCCCTGGGGAGTCTTCCCTGCTCCACACTGCCCTAGGGAGCCTTCCCTGCTCTACACTGCCCTTGGGAGCCTCGCCTGCTCAACACTGCCTTGGGGAGCCTCCCCTGCTCCACACTGCCCTGGGGAGCCTCCCCTGCTCCACACTGCCCTGGGAAGCCTTCCCTGCTCCACACTGCCCTAGGGAGTCTTCCCTGCTCTACACTGCCCTGAGGAGTCGTCCCTGCTCCACACTGCCCTGGGGAGCCTTCCCTGCTCTACACTGCCCTGGGGAGTCTTCCCTACTCCACACTGACCTGGGGAGTCTTCCCTGCTCCACACTGACCTGGGGAGTCTTCCCTGCTCCACACTGACCTGGGGAGTCTTCCCTGCTCCACACTGACCTGGGGTCTTCCCTGCTCCACACTGACCTGGGGAGTCTTCCCTGCTCTACACCGCCCTACGGAGCCTTCCCTGCTCTACACTGCTCTGGGGAGTCTTCCCTGCTCCACACTGCCCTGGGGAGCCTTCCCTTCTCCACACTGCCCTAGGGAGCCTCCCCTGCTCTACACTGCCCTGTGGAGTCTTCCCTGCTCTCCCTGACACTAATCACCTAAATTCCTGCATGCCAGATCTACTCCTCGTCCTGATAATGTCTCACTGCTTCATATATTCAACTTCTCTTTTGTGGTGGGTTGTATAAGTTATGTAATGACAGGAAAAAAAGTTAGTTTTTTTCCAAAATGCTATCATAAAGAAGAGGATGGTCGCACACTGTGTAATTAATCGTGTTTAGAAAAATAGAGTAACCGCGGAGAAAGCCGCAGACGTATAACGCAAGACCTCCTTTCTCACAATTTGAATGGACTAGCCCCTGAAGTGTCAAACTCCCACAATCAACTCTCTTCAATATGAGCTCCTCTAAGTTATTACTTCCCACGTTTACGCGGGTCCTGCCTTCATTGTCGCCCTGGGAGTGTCACAAAGATGGCCAGGTTTACGCGGGTCCTGCCTTCACTGTTGCCCTGGGAGTGTCACAAAGATGGCCAGGTTTACGCGGGTCCTGCCTTCACTGTTGCCCTGGGAGTGTCACAAAGATGGCCAGGTTTACGCGGGTCCTGCCTTCACTGTTGCCCTGGGAGTATCACAAAGATGGCCAGGTTTACGCGGGTCCTGCCTTCACTGTTGCCCTGGGAGTGTCACAAAGATGGCCAGGTTTACGCGGGTCCTGCCTTCACTGTTGCCCTGGGAGTGTCACAAAGATGGCCAGGTTTACGCGGGTCCTGCCTTCACTGTTGCCCTGGGAGTGTCACAAAGATGGCCAGGTTTACGCGGGTCCTGCCTTCACTGTTGCCCTGGGAGTGTCACAAAGATGGCCAGGTTTACGCGGGTCCTGCCTTCACTGTTGCCCTGGTAGTGTCACAAAGATGGCCAGGTTTACGCGGGTCCTGCCTTCACTGTTGCCCTGGGAGTGTCACAAAGATGGCCAGGTTTACGCGGGTCCTGCCTTCACTGTTGCCCTGGGAGTGTCACAAAGACGGCCCTCTTCAGAGGAACTCATTATTTGTGATTTATCCATGTTCACTCATGATACCCGTGTGTATCTGTGATAGCTTGCCAGAGTCTTTGTACACTTACGATCCGGTCAAAGATAGTTTTTATTTTAGTGCTTGATCAGTTATGCTTGCTGCTTGCAACCTGCAGTAACACTACATAATATATTATTTAAGAGTATCTTAAAAACTAAGTTTTTAAATAGTTGTGTTCTGAACAGCAAAAGGTTACCGTTATCATTCAATTCAACACACATCATGTCACTTGTAAAAACAGTCAAAAGGGGGACTGTTAAAGGCGCCTTCAGCAACTGAATTATAATTTATTTACTCAGCGCTTGCGCACTGAGTGCCCGTTTACTCTTGGAGATACAGACTTCATCGCTTTGATGAGTTATAGTTTTTTCGTTGTGGTATACTCTCGAGATCCAAATACAGAACAATAGTCTGAACAGAAGAGAATAAATAAATGAAAAAAAATATCACGGCGAAGACACCATATTATTATTATTAATTATTATTCTATTCATGGAGAAGCGTAAACCTTTACCTTTGATGAGTGCCAAGTTTTTCTACCCCCAGAGCCAGGCATTGGGCCTGGCTCGTCCGGTGCTTGCCTCGTCAACCAGGCTGTTGCTGTCGATGGTCCGCTGACCAACATATCCATCACATTCGAAGGGGTCATACAGGGTTGACCGAAACAAGGGAAAGGTAACTCCAGTTCCTTGATTCAAGAGCCTTTCTCTGGTATCCAAGAACTCACCTTGAAAATGCTAGTTCTTAATGCACTCTATTATCATGCAGTATGTCATAGTGATGTTGGGATAAACAAGACGCTGGCTCAGCCGCGTCCCTCTGACTAACCAAAAGTAAGGTGGAGTCAACACCGTCACCCATCCACCAACTGACCAGATCCATTGGTGCTTAACGATGCGACATGCACATCAAATACATGGTGACTCAAATAACATTTATTTCACTGTGTTCTCTCAAAGTTCATGTTCTGCATAATTCTACCTACACCACACGCTCTCACCGTCCTGGGTAGCTGCGTCTTGCCAGATTTTATTGCGACAACTTTTCGCTCTGTTAGAGATTTATTAAGTTGTCACTTGATAAACCCTTACATAGCGAAACGTAGTTCCCCCCCCCATAAAAAAAATTCCTTAACTTTCGTCGGCAGTACGTCGTTTGGATCCACAGGAGTGTTGTATCGTGTTCCCCAACATAATTCCTCATTTTATCCATAGTGGAGTATGAATCGACCTTCAAAATCTTCAACTGTAAGTTTTTTTTTTTTCCCGCACAGGATCCCAGCATATAAACCTGAAATTGGTGATAGAAAATAAAAGTTGCCACTAAACTGTGGCATGCAGTACCGTCTTTATCTGCTGTGAAGAAAGTAGGTGCCGGTGGGAGTAAGCTTTCTAATACAAGCATTCAAAAATGCATTATTTTACCACAGTGATATTAGGAAATTTTGTTCTCACCCTCCACAGACTTGTATCATTCTCTGTGGTCGATACAAAAATTAGAATGAGTCAGCTCGGTAGACGAGATCGAAAAATTACATGAGTATATAAACAAAGTCTTCCTGTGTACGACAGAAAATAACTGTTCAAGAGGTATACATGACTATGGGAAGAATGAGGAATTCGGATGCGAAACAGTAACCCATAGAACGAAAAAGAACACGTAAAAGACCCCGGTCAATAATATCGACTGACCTATCTTTTAAAGAACACACTAGAGCTAATGCTGCAAGAACCATGAAAAATGAAAGGGTGGATAGAGAGATCTTTCAAGACAAAAGAAATAATGCCAATGGCGACACCTATTCCAATCACTTCAACGTACCGTAGTAAGAGAGAGCCACCGAAAAGCAGGGGCATCAGAGGCACAGTATGAAAACAGTGCCAACATCTGTGAACCTCCACTTTTCAACCTGCTATCAGCAGAAATCAGAAATATTGTCGGCACAAGTCTGGAAGAATTTAAATAAAAATGGATGGACACGTCCGCTGTGCCATATTAGCCAGGTTGTGATGGACATGTGGGCCACCAGTCGCAATATGGTTGACCAGACAAAGGCTGCCTGGTTCTAGGCCCATCCGCGAGACTAAGAAAACTCTCTAAAGAGTTCACAGGAAAATCACAGGTAGGAAATTATTATATTCATGTTAAAACTCTAAGCCCGTTTAACTCATGTGGCGTAGAGGTAATGGGAGGGGTGGAAGATAATCAATCAGATCCGAAGGGAAGGGAAGCTCTAGCTCTTTAGATCAAGAGCTGTTCAACAACAAGACAGATTTCATTGTTAATTATATTACATTTCATCAAAAGCCCACCGTGCAACATTAAGCTTCATTACGTTTACTTAAGCAAGATTACATTAAGTGGAGTCAGCTTTGGTGCAAAATCTTGTGTTTGCATACCAATCACATTTTCGTGAATAAACAATGTACTAGACAATTTAAAAAGAAAAAATGCAATTTTAATTCCTCACAAGGTAACACATTTTTACAATTAACTTTCTGATTCTGGGAACTAGCAGGGTTCAAACCCAAGGCAAGTCCGTCCTAAAATATACAAGAATGGTGCTATTACAATTTTCTCTCGTCACTTCACATTCATATACCTTTGAAGAGTTTCGAGAGTCTCTATACTCTAGGAGCTAGGCCATGGGCCAGCTGGTGCTTTTCTGGTCAACCAGGCTGTTGCTGCTGGAGACGCGCTGCCCACATATCCATCACAGCCTAGTTGATCTGGCACCTGGTGAAGATACTTGTCCAATTTCCTCTTGAAGGCTTCTACACTTGTTCTAGCCGTATTTCTGATATCTTCTCGTAAGATGTTGAATAGTCTGGGACCCCGGATGTTGATAATGTTTTCCCTTATTGTCCCAACCACACCCCTGCTCCTCTCTGGGTTTATTTCGCACTTCTCCACATATCTCTTACTCCAGTATGTTATGACAGTGTGCAGGGTCAGCCCATCGAGTATTTTCCAGGTATATGTTATCATGCATCTCTCTCTCTCTCTCCTCCGCTCCAATGAGTACATGTTCAAGACTTGAAGGCGTTCCCAGTAATTTAGGTGCTTTACTGGCTCAATGTGAGCCGTAAACGATCTCTGTATTTGTTCCAGCTCTGATATTTATCTTGCTTTGAACGGGACCGTCAGCACTGAGCAATATTCCAAACGAGTGAGCACTAGCGATTTGAAGAATGTCACCATTGGCATTATTTCCCTTGTTTTGAAAGTTCTCAATACCCACCCGTCATCCTTCTGGCTATCGTGATCTTTGTCTTGTTATGGTCTTTAAAAGAAAGGTCTGCTGACAATTATTCCCAGGTCTTTTACGTGTTCCTTTCGTTCTATTTGGTGACCCTCTTTAGCTTAGTATATAGTGTTCCGAGTTCTTCATTCTTTCCATACCAAAGCAGCTGGAACTTATCACCATTGAACGTCATGCTGTTCTCCACTGCCCACTGGAAAACCCTGCTTATGTCTTCCTGTATTTTTTCAGTGTCTTCTACTGTAGTGACTTTCATGCTTATTTTAGTGTCATCTGCAAATGATGATACAAAAGTGTGCTGGGTGTTTTTATCTCTGTCTGCTATGAGGATGAGAAACAGCAGAGGTGCCAGGAGAGTACCTTGGGGCACTGAGCTTTTTACCTCTCTGATGCTGGATCTTGTTCTGTTTACTACTACTTTTTATGTTGTGTGTTAGGAACTAGGGATGTATCGGATGTGAAAAATTTAGATATCCGGTATGCGGATGTTTATACGGATGTCTTACTTACTCATTTACGGATGCAAATGCGGATGCGGATGTAAGAAATTGTGCGGATGTTCCGCGGATGTAAGAAATTGTGCGGATGTTCCGCGGATGTAAGAAATTGTGCGGATGTTCCGCGGATTTCGGATGCGGATGTATATGCGGATACCTGTTTGCTGTGAAATACGGATGCGGATGCGGATACGAATGTAAGAAATTGTGCGGATGTTCCACAGATGCGGATGCAAATATCCGATACATCACTATTAGGAACCTGAAAATCCATCTGCCTACCTTTCCCGTAATGCCTATGGCCCTCATTTTGTGCGCTATCACTCCATGATCGCATTTGTCAAACGCCTTTGCAAAATCTGAGTAGATCACATCTGCGTTTTGGTCGTCTTCCAACGCCTCCATAATTCTGTCATAATGGTTCAGCAGCTGTGACAGGCATGATCGTCCTGCTCTAAAGCCATGCTGGTTCAGGTTATGTTGGTTGTGCTGGTCTATGAAATTTGTAATCTGTCGTCTCATCACTCTTTCGAAGATTTTTATGATGTGAGAAGTTAGGGCTACTGGTCTGTAATTTTTGGCTAGTGCTCTACTACCTCCCTTATGCAAAGGAGCTATGTTTGCACTCTTTAAGGTCTCCGGTATTTTACCTAGATCTAAGCTCTTTCTCCAAAGAATACTGAGGGCTCGTGCTAGTGGTACTTTGCCCTTCTTTATAAATAGGGCATTCCATGAATCTGGTCCAGGTGCTGAGTGAGTAGGCATGTTATCCATTTCTTTTTCGAAATCTATGGGATTTGTACTAATGTCAGTTAGTTGGTCTGTGCGAACTTCTGCTGGAGTGAAAAATGTTTCTGAATTTTCTACCTTGCTGTCATTTATCTGATCTTCTGGGTTTCCTCAATGGTACGTGCTTCATACATACCTTAAATGCTTCAATATTCAGCTTCTCTAGGCACTGGTGTGGATTTAGGGTGCTCATGTCTGATTCCCAGGATATGTCTGGTAGCTCTTGGTTATTTTTTTCCCAGTCAATTCTATGGTTGTTAAAATTAAACTTACTGAACATCCCGTCTCTAACATTAGTGCCGCAGTTCCCTAACCCTGAGTTAATACTCGTTTGAACTTATATGATTTTATGATCAGAGTATATTGTTTTTGTAACTGTTATGTCTCTGATTAGTTCCTCGTTGTTTGTGAATATCAAATCCAGGGTATTTTAATTTCTAGTGGGATCAATTATCTGTTGGTTCAATTAGTAATTTTCACAAAGCCTTATTAGTTCCCTGGTATATGCCTGTTGAGCCAGGGTACTTCCCGGAGATATTTCTGGTATAACACTGCGTTGCGCCATCTTCCATTTTACATGAGGGAGATTAAAATCTCCAAGGAGTAAAATATTTGGTGGGGGATTTTCTAGCCTATCCAGATAGCTATCTATCTTCCTTAACTGATCTGTGAATTCCTCAGCAGATGCTGATGATGGTTTGTATACTAGGATAATCACCAAATTCCTATTTTCAACTTTAATGCCTAGGATTTCTAATATATCATTCGTAGAGTTCAGCACTTTTGTGCAACAGTATCTTTTACATAAAGTCCTACTCCTCCCCGTGACCTATTAATTCTATCACATCTATACATGCTATAGTTTTCTATCTTTATCTCTCCGTCCAAAACTTCCCTTGTATGTGTTTCTGTAAATGCTCCAAACATGGCATTCGCTTCTGATAGGAGCCCGCTCACATAACTAACTTTGTCGTTTTTATTTGATTTCAGAATTACCATTTGGGATGTTTTGTTTTGCTGTGTGTTTCATTAGTACCACTGTTATGTCCCATTGTGCTGCCCATCTGTAGCATTTCCCCTTTTGTCTCTTTCTTTGGTCCGATCGTTTCTCTATGTCTAAAAAAGGACTGCTGTTCATTTTCCCTTTCTTTGTTTCCTCTGCAGCGCCGCGTTCCTTTTACATGATGGTCTGGGCAGTTGAGGTCATAACATTCTCTGGACTGTGTTGAAGCTTTGCACATCACTGGGTGGAAGTATCTGCTGCACTCTTTGTTGAAACACTTTCCCTTTCTCAAAATGTTGGCACATTTTCTGTTGTGTTTATTCCAGCAAGCTCTGCCATATAGGCACATACCTTTTGCACAGTATCTGCAAATGTTCTGACTGCCTATATTTACTTAGTGTCTTTCCCAAGTTCTGCCACCTGATCTGAATTCTCTTATTCTCTTTCATCTAGGCGCATTTCTTCAATTTTTTTTCATTTTCATTTGTTCCTGCTCTAGCTTTCTCTTCCACCCTTTCCTTTTCCTCTATGTTATGTACCCATGTTTTGTTCTTTTCCCGACTTCCTCTGAATGACGTTCTCCACTCTCTTTATTTCCACTCCTTGGTTTTTACCTTTATTTGCGCTTTCCTCCTTTTTATTGTTCCTTACCCCTTGTTTTCCACTCTTTTTATATATCTGGCAAGTTCCTTAGGAACTTCCTTACTATTTCTAGGTTTTCACTTTTCAGTACCTATCTTATGGTAGATGCAGCGTCCTGCTGCAGAGGTTCGGGGAACATAAGATGGGTAGTGTGTTGCCTGGCAATTACACCAAACGGAGGATCAAGCCGCCGCCACCCACGGCTGGACTGCAACTTTCTGGGCTCCTATGTCAAGTTTTATTTTAATTATGATTATTATTAATTACTATTTTTAATTACTATTATTAGATACTATTATATTTACGGAAAGCGTTAAAACCCCTAGGGGTCATCCAACGCTTGGGAAGAGACAATCAGGTTTGATAAAGTGAAGGGGAGGAGAAGTCCCAATTCCCTGAATCAAGAGCCCCTCCCCATCATCAAGGAACCACCCTTGACGGGTTGTCAAATTAAAAAAAAAAATCGAAAGCGAATTAGGTAATAACAAAAAATTGAGGATGGCGAAGTGAACATTTTTGGGGCCCGTCATATCGTGAGGCTTTAAGCTCAAGATTAGTAATAACTTAAGGTTAAGCACTACTCTGCCGCCACCACTCTCTGCCTCAGTGATCCATATGACTTAACGTTTCACCAAATATTATAATAATAAAAATAATCCTCACCGAAAGCCTCGTTGCTCTGGATTAGGTATTTCTATTTTTTTTTGTCAGCAAACTGATCATTTTAAGACGTCAAAGAGTGTAATGAAGCGAGTACATGGGACCAGTCTTGATTATTGTGGCTTCACTACACTCGTGAACCCAGCAGGGCTATGTCCGCACTCTTACGTCCTTTGGGATATCACCGGAACAAAGTTTTTTATCTAGAATATAGACACGTTACTTTTAAAATTTACTGGGTCCTGCGACCACAAGGTCACCTATGTTGCTCAAGTCAGTTCATGATTAGCCAGGTTGAGGGATTTCTTGCTGCTACATCAAACTTGGTTATAAATACAAATATGTGAGACACGTATGGCGATTATGAAGACATTTATGGTGGATACGTTTCGCCCACTTCACTTGACTAAAAAAGTCCCTGATGGGCAAAACATATCCTTAATAAATGATATTCGAAAATGTGTCTTCCTCGTATGCTTGCTGCTACCACCAACAGCCTTAGTGATCAAACTATCAACCATGGCTTCTGGTCTGGGACCGGGCTGCGGAGGCAATAACCCCCAGATCAACAAGAGGAAGGTAAATACTCTTATTATGTAAGAGAGTTTACATTGGCATGTGCACGTACCTCATACAACGTCCATGCTAGGGTTATTTTGTCTTTGTTAATCCAGAGTTCCCGGAACCAGGCTGCGCAGCGCACTCCTCCTCAATACTGACAATTTATCTTGTAAAAATGTAGTATTTGTGTTAATATATGTTATTTGAACGGGAGGGGTTTAGAGAGTCCACGAACTAATCTATCAGGATTTTCCATTTTTATGGAATCCATCGGATTACTAAACACGGAATCTTGCGTTTTTTGGCTTGCTTTTTTTCAGGCTCTCGGACCGTGTGAGTCATTGAGTAAGGCATGAGGTCTCGATCCTCCGTCTATTAATAACAAGACAAACTATCTCTCAACCAGGCTTTTCCTCTTACAAGATATTACTCATCTATTAACTCCTTTTGAAGGAATATCTCCAATACCGAGAGATTCTGATTTCATTTCTGTAAAGCATGAAGAAGTATTTCGAGCTTCTATCTAGAAAAAAATATTCCTTTCGTACCCCCGTCCCTCCTCGTAGATGGTTTAAATTTTATGTGCATCTGTTATTTATAACTACTCAATATTCTAGCAAGGAACACTGCTGGGACAAGTGTAAAAGTGTTCAAGAGGAAACCCGACAACTACTCCGCCACGCCAAGTGCCAGATCAACGAGGCCGTGATGGACATGTTAGCCAACGGGCCAGCAACGACGGCAACATCCTGGTTGTCCAGGCAAGCAACAGACATGCTTGCTCGTAGACCAGGATGAAGAAACAGGAAAATTCTTAACTGATCATAGGTATGTCACAGGTAAGTGTACAACAAGTGCCATGTTGGGAAACTTTGAGAGGTGAAGGCGGGCTACGAGGGTAGAACCTCTTACAAGCAGTCTCAGTTATATCACCACAAATTACTGAAGCATTTATAAGAACCCTTCTACTTATATGTACTGCCTTCCTTTGCGACCAACCTCTATTGCAACTTCCTCATTGGTGCGCATTGTACATACTGTACACTTACTGTGTACATTATATACCTTTGTATACTATACACTTATTGTATACACTATGCACTAATTGTGTACACTATGCACTTGTGTAAATTGAACACACTTATTGTATACATTATATTGCATACTTAATGTGTACAGTTACTACGTACACATAGTACACAACTGCACATACAACGTGCCCAGTTTCGTTTTAATCATACAGCCCGGCCTGTGGTCAGATTTTTTTGGTGACATCAGCCAGGCTTTTGCTACCTGTGGGCCTGCGGCCAACATAGCCATCACAATCTGACTGATCAATCGCTTACTGTAGAAACTTGTCTAGTTTCTTCATGAAGACGTCTACATTACGACTAGTCATATTTCTTGCATCATCTGGCGTTAACCAACGCTTGGGTCTGGCCTGGATCATTATAAAGTGATGATTCTTTCAGGACTGGACCGAAACATCGTCTAAGATTTCCGGTACAAATTATGGTTTAGCTGTGTATTATTGCAGCCATGTTATTGTGGCTTAATCTCTAGTTGTACTTATGGCAACACTACTTTTCACTTGGTTTACCTTACATATCCTCCCGTAGCTTCCCAGGACGCTCTTATTTTACTATGAAGATTAAGTCTTTGGCCTTCGAGAAATTTTCATGGTTCTCAGCTTCAAGTAATTTGGTGGAAAAGATCAGAACACTTATTAGGCAATAATGGCGTCCTGTGAAACAGCCTCGAATTACCTTCATGAAGGCGGCTTCGAACTGCTTCCGCCAGTCTTCATTCCACCAGTTATTTTCCCCACTACTGTGGTCAAGCTGAGTGATGAGTAAACAGTTACCATCTTGCACATCTCACTTACAATAGTACAATGATTTATTACAGAGAATACCTGTTACATACATTTTTCAGGAAGTGTGGCCTCGGGCCACACTTCCTTATTGACTGTATAGTCAACCAGGCCGTTCCTGCTAGCGGTTCGGTGACCTACGTACATGGCAACTATAGCCTGGCTGATCAGTCACTTACAGCAAGGCTTGGTTCAGGTTTATATAGTTCATTACATTCATTAAATATTAAACAAACAAAAAAAACCTGTCAGACCTACTTATGTGAGAACCCTGTCACTAATCACTCATCTTGCTTTATTATTTTATCGTGTCTTCTCATAATTACTAATTTCAGATTATTATATTTATATGGAAGCGATAAACTCGTAAGGGCTATACTGCGTCTGAGGACTGAGAAGCAACGAGAATCGATGCAAAGTAATGTCTAGTTCAAGAATCCCTCACCAGCGTCAGCAACCTCTCGAAGGATATTAATTTCAGAAATCTCGTTTTATCTTGTGCACAAACCGAGGGAAAGTAATAGTTGTTAAACTCTAGCGCATTCACAGCTGCGTCCCATGTACCTAAATTATTTATATGAAGAGTTGAATCCATGTAGTTCGTTTACAGTCACAACCCACTTGTACTCGCCTAGTTGTAGAACTCTGAAGAAAAAAAAAAGTAGGCGTGCTAGTCTTATGAGAGTGCATGTACATACAGTTACTTGTGTAGCCTGAGCAAGCCCACTCTGCTTCAACTCGTGTTCTCCTCCATAAGTATATATCTCAGTACGAACACAGCTGAGCATGAGTTAAACACAGGTAGCTAGGTGGGGCTCCGTGTAAGTAGTGCATGCAATGTAGGTGAACTTTAACTACAGAACCTATGTAATGCTAAGTACAGAATGCCAGCGCTATATTTTAGAGGTGATAGTACAGTCAAACTCGGCGTATCTATTAATGGTTCTGGCTATCATTACCCCCGCGGCCCAGCCTCACACAAGGCCTCATAATTAATTATCACGGGAATAAACACTATTAAGAAATACAGAAGAACAAACAGGTGTATACTAAACATATCAAGCAAGCTTTAAATGTCATCTTATATGTAGTTCAGATATAGATAATAAACCAATAATCGTTCCAGAGTGGAAAAATTTAACAAGCTACCGCTTGAAGCTCATATGATGGGAGTGGTACCTCTCTGGATGCTTTCTGTCTACCAAATGCATACCTGAAACTAGCTCCAGGGTTCACCGACCCCGCTGCTTCGTCTTCCAGTATTACTCAAAAAACCTTCTCGGTGTCTTCTACATTAATATCTAACATTAAAATGTTTAAGTATTAAGATGAAGTATGTTATAAAAAAAAGTAATCAAAGAGCTACGAATCTCTAAGTTTTCCTGCAAATCACTCTATAAACCTGTGATAATTATTTTAGGGACCATAGGTAAATAATATTAAAGTAACTATGGCAGATGCTGTATAATAATGCTCGGAACTTCATAAAAACTGTGAATAAACTTTAATTATGATTATGATGATGGTTGTTTAAAATAGTAAAGGCAATTTATAATGGTTAAAGGTTGTATAAAATTAAATGAAGAATGAAAACTTTCAACAGCTTGCCTCTATTTTACTAAAGTCAGGGAGACTCTTGAAAGAAAAAAAATCTGTCTCGAGTTACCATTACAAAGACAAAAACGTGGAAACGGTTTAAGAGAGGTGTAGAAGAGGCAGAACAGATGATGGAAGCTGGCATGTGCTACAGCGTGGAAAATATCATGAAAGAAGGTAAACCGTTCATTACACTCATTACTGACACCTTCCACTGAAATACGGCGAGGGTAAAAAAAAAAAAATGTACAAGTAGCGACAACACTGGGTGGAGGGAAGATGTCACATAGCGACAACACTGGGTGGAGGGAATATGTACAAGTAGCGACAACACTGGGTGGAGGGAAGATGTCACATAGCGACAACACTGGGTGGAGGGAAGATGTCACATGGCGACAACACTGGGTGGAGGGAAGATGTCACATGGGACACGATTGTGAGCTTTGAGAGGAGTGGGAGAAGCCAAGGTTATGGGATACTCAAGGACCAGAGCTAGACACAGGTACACCAAAGCTATCAGACAGCAGATCTTACAGTTAATATTAAATATACTGGATTGACAGGTCACACTGAGTGTATCAGATAGCATAAGACCATACAGTCCACATCAAAGCTACTTGCTAGGGACTAACTGCCTTCCTCTGTCAAGGTCAGTAAGAAGGTATAGTACAGTAGACGTACTAAAGAGAACTAGGTGAAGAAAGTGGCAATGGAATAAGAGAGACATAAGTATTTGAAGGCGGCGACGCAGGACAGGTGCGCATGACGAGTGAGTGATGCTTCATAGATGTGGCATCATCATCACGATAGCTACTCCAGGGTTACCCTCTTCCATCACTCGTACATCAGTGGCATTTGCTATGTATACACCACCCCGAGAGCAAAGAAAACGTAAGAGTGTAAACACTATCTCAAAATATCAGATATCTTAAGACTGAAAATATATTTAGTAATACATCAAACTGAAATGCTGATCCAGTACAAAATATATTACCAATAACAAAGAAAAAACGTTGCTATTTCCGTTGCAGTGTTGGTAATTTTCCTAGTAAAAGCAATCCATATTGTAAATTATTGTAACAGACCTGTGTACATTATCTGGCATTTGTATTTTATTTAGTAATTATTAATGCTATATCAAAGTTCAACCCTTTCTCCTAATACCTGTGTCACACTTTCACATACGGTTTGGAGCATACTATGTTGGGTTGGGTTATGTCAGGTTAGGTTACATTATAAGATAAAAGACAATAATATAGTCTGCCGCACGAATAAAAACCGGGAGCCATTGAGCACGGCTCATATAACAATGTCATAATTTCAACTGTTCAAGGCTTTGCCAACTGCCAACCATTTGACTGTTTGTTTACGACAGTGCCATGCTGTCTGTGGTTAAAACTGCTGCAATTTAAATGCGTTTCACTGTCTTTCAACTGAAACTGTCTAGCTTTGTTGTAATATGTCACCACTGATACACTCTTACACAAGTGGTGAGCATGGCTGCCTTCACAAACTGCAAAAGGCAGTAACTTGCACCTTCCCATCTTTACTTCATCAATCTGTTGCTGCTGTCAACGCGGGGAGGACAAGCCAGGTCACTTGACTCGCTACCGCTCACGCATATTTTTTTTTAACAGTCTATTTTGTGACTTAGAAGTTCTTCATTGTCCTGTGTCCACAGCTAATGTCCATATTTGTGGAACGTTGTTTTAACGACACGGTGGATACCGCCCCAGCTAGTGCTAGTAATCACACTTTGTTCAGAGGTTCAGAGTATCTAGTAAATACAGTCCTATACACAATTATGTCACCATGAAAATGTAATGATCTGAGTTGTGACGTAGCCGCTTACTCTATCCCGTGTGGACCAACTCTGCTTACGTCGCCTCAAGAAAGGTTCCTTGTTGATATGGGATCTCTTGAGATGTGCTCAAATTCCTTAATATAGCCTGAATGACTCCTCCATCACCCTCATGAATGAAAATTTGTACTTGTGTGTCCTGGGATTGATTTTTGACTCGGTTGCGTTCATTTTACTTATATTTTTGTATTGGACTATTTACGCACTGTCTACTAAGTACTGAGTTAACTTCGTATTTGTTCAGTTGCACTCAGATATGTGTCTATATAGTTCGTGTATTGCCATTTGTATGTTCCATCCCGTAACAACCACTACTCGTGCAGACTATAAATATACGAGTGTACTAGATGTGTTTATTTAGTTAAAGTGCAATTTACATTTCATTTTCCACTAAATCCTCAACCTGGTATTTAGAATTAAGATTTCCTGTTTAAACCGTGAGACTGCTTGCCTACAACCGGCCCTGCTTGGGAAGTAGAGGCAAGCATTGTCAAGCAATTATCTTCAACAGTGTCAGTCTAAACACGCTTTTATAGCTATCATTCAGTTAATCACTTTAAATAACTTTTTTTTTTTTTTACGAAAACCATTGCAGCGCAAAAGAACTATAAATACAATAATTCAAACAAAATATTGCATATTATGACCATGCAAAACTGTGCAAAGACTAAAGTGATAGTCATAACAATCTTGACATTTGACTACTTATCAACTGGGTAACACGAGCATTGCTCAATACTTGGCTTATTTAGCTGCGACAAATTTGTGTATCAGAGAAAGACCAAAAAAAAAACTTGGATTCCTGTTGATCAAACATACAGTACACTTACACACACAACCCGCACATATAAAAAGAGAGGAGCTTACGACGACGTTTCGGTCCGACTTGGGTTGTCCAGGTTGTGTGTGTATTGTTCCAGTCACGGTATTGTGCCTTTGTTTGTTATTATATAGTACACTTATTTTAAAACATTTGTTTCGCGTGACTGTTTTCTTGGAGTGCACATATTCGACTACCAGAACTGGCAAATTCACGGGGAACTGCTAAAACAGGGAAGTGGAGGTAATAGGTCTGATCCAAGGAAAAGGTCAGCTCCAATTACTTGGATCAAGAGTTTCAAGGGAGCCCTCTTCCCCCTCCAAGGGTCAGCTGAGAGAAGACAACTAGGACATTAATGTGACGTCGACTAGTGTGTCCCCCCCCCCAGGCTGGAAAAACGAACTTTAAACATAACTCCCACTCAACACACACAAAAATTGCAGGAAAGACACAAGACCTTTATATGGTGATGCATTTCCTTCTGTTAAGTGGAACTAATAATCAGGAATGGCAGCCTCTTTCCCTTCACAACACATATTGACCATGGCTCAAGTATCTCTAGCAGCTGAAAAAAAACCTTAATCTCCCAACCCACTCCAATCCTAACATACTTTGTAAAGGTCATTCTTGGAGATAGTAATTCTCAAGTAAGACTAACTCAAACACTGCTGGAATGAAGCCTATGAAGCTCCTGTGATTACTGAACCCATGGTGTAGTGCTTAACGATATGCTCATTGATCTACCGAAATCCCATGGTCAAGGATGACAGAATTCATTACGTTATGTATGAACCTCTTGTGTGACGGAATGGGAAGCAATGCTATCTTTAGTTCCCACACAGCAACTATCAGAGCCGCGTAGCAACAAACTGTGTGTATATTAAATTTTGATAAACACACTTGCCGTCGCTCAATGGACTCTAACAATTGGAGGAGCCAGCGAAGCGTATCAGAAGGAGAGAAGGTAAACAGCTCAGTTACCGGCCTTCATGGGTAGCCGACACGTTGTTTATTTCTCCATCCACTAGTTATTTTCAGATTCGTATTATACTTTTTTTACTTAATCGATGTAAAACACCACAACAGGTTATGCGTACAATCAGTATGCTTCATTGTGAATTTTGGTACTTACACGTAAGCAGGTGAAGCCCACAAACTGATCAGCAAACTAGAAAGCAAGTAGGGATAGAAGAGAAAGCAAGCAGAAGCGTAGGAGAGTGCTAGCAGGAGTGAAGGAGAGCGCAAGCAAGAGTGACGGCGAAAACATTTGAATGGATCAAAAGAGTGCGTGTAAGAAAAAGCAGAGCGTGACTATGGGTGAGAAAATGCTTAGACAGACGAGAGTCAGACACGGGGTCCCCAAAATAACAGCAAAAGTTTCTTTACTATTCCTAAGAAGAATGAATCTTATTGGTGTCTGTGAACGATATGAAAAAACTGAAAAACTTATGAACGGAAGTGGACAGAAAGCCTCCAGGTAGACTGGAGATAGGAATGATCAAACAAGTGGATGCTTGAGTTCGATCCAAACAAGTGGATGCTTGAGTTCGATCCAAACAAGTGGAGGATCATGCAGATGGAAAAATGAGAGGGGGATGAAGTGAAGCTACTACATGTTTCAGATATATGCAAAGCAATGGTACATTATAATTTCGTCTCCTTGAGAAGCAAAAGCTGAACAGAAAATCAGGAAGACACTCGTGACGAAACGTTTCCTCTAATAAATATCCTGAACTGTAAATAAATGTCTTTTTCCACATCTTGACGGTATCACCATACCATTTTTCACCTCCGGAAAGCTAGAATGCTGCAAATGGCGTCCAAATATTCAAGCAAGAGGATAAAGGAAGCACTGAACTACGGTGCATTGACGTGCATGCTATCAAAGCTAATAAAGATGACAGTAAGGTAAAGCACAGGCAGGGAGTTGTCACAACAGCCAACACTAGTGACAAGGTAACAAAAAATATGCATATTCCTGAACTGAAAGGCACTAATACTGCCTTACAAAAGCTGCAAATTGAGGTGGAGATAATGGTAAAGGTATCTCGCTGGGGTAAGAAATATAAAACTAAGAGGCAGTGATGGTCCAGGAAGAAGTATTAGGATGGACCAGCATGAACGCCGCCGCCGCAGGCTTTATTTCAGGACCCAATGTATGAGGTATATCATAACCATTAAAAAAAAACAGCATTGTGCCGGCTCCTGAACAAACATACCCAGAAACAAGAGCTAGATCCGAGATTTACTAGGAGACTAGTCATGCTTCCTGGAGTGGTTAGGAAAAAAGATCGATGAGGAATAAAGAAACTAAGTGGTACATTTGAGGATAACCCTCAAGAGAGGAGAATGAAGGGGAGGACAAGTCCTTGCAAGGCTCCTAAATCACATTCTGTGGAAGAAAGCTAGTAGATGAGGGAGGGAAGAGATAGCGAGACAAATACAACAAGAGATAGAGTGAGGGGTGTGTCTGGTAGTGGTAGTGGGTGGGGGAAAATAAAGACTGGCGACAAAGGAAGAACATTAAGCCACCACTCACGTACTAATAATCGTCAGCAACCAGCCCGGCCAAGGTGGCATTAGGCAGAGTGTTGCCACTAGTTAATCACCGATACATCTTTGTACAAATCACCAGGCGGATACTGTATATTTAACACCAACTCATGGCCAGCAGTGTGCATGACATCCGCAAGCAGCAGCTAGGAGTATACCTGGAGAAGGTTTCGGGGGTCAACGCCCCCGCGGCTAGGTCTGGCACCAGGCCTCGTGGTGGATCAGGGTCTGATCAACCAAGCTGTTACTGGTGGCCGCACGAAGAACTGACGTACGAACCACAGCCCGGCTGGTCAAGAACTGACTTTAGGTGCCTGTGACAAGAGTTGTAGGGATGGGAAGAAGAGCTGGAGGGATGACATGAGCCGGAGGAATGGCAAGAGCTGGAGGGATGGGAAGAAGAGCTGGTGGGATGAGATCTGTAGGGATGGGAAGAAGAGCTGGTGGGATGGCATGAGCCGGAGGAATGGCAAGAGCTGGAGGGATGGGAAGAAGAACTGCAGAGAGATGAAAAGAACTGGAGGGATGGGAAGAAGAGTTGGAGGGATGGGAAGAAGAGTTGGAGGGATGGGAAGAGCTTGAGGGATGGGAAGGACTGGAGGGATGGGAAGGACTGGTGGGATGGGAAGGACTGGTGGGATGGGAAGAACTAGATGAATGAGGAGCTGGAGGGACGGGAAGGGCTGGTGGGATGGGAAGAAGAGCTGGAGGGATGGGAAGGGCTGGTGGGATGGGAAGAGCTGGAAGGATGGGAAGAAGAGCTGGAGGGATGGAAAGAAGAACTGGCGGGATGGAAAGAACTGGCGGGATGGAAAGAACTGGCGGGATGGAAAGAACTGGCGGGATGGAAAGAAGAACTGGCGGGATGGAAAGAGCTAGAGGAATGGAAAGAAGAGTTGGAGGGATGGGAAGAGCTGGAGGGACGGGAAGGGCTGGTGGGATGGGAAGAGCTGGAAGGATGGGAATATTGAGAACTTATTCTTGGAGACTCACAGGTTACATACATTGAAAGCAATGTGCTGCCACAAGGACCAGGGCTTCCTTCACAAGTATAATTTATTCACAGCATTTGCCAAAGAAAATAAATAATTTATACAAAATTTGCTAAATCAATTGTTTCTGAATAGATTAGAATATCCAACTGACCAAGACCTTGTTTATAATGCATGCTAAGCCCACGTTGTAGTGTGCAACAGTCGTATGAAGACAGACTGACTGTCTGTCTGTCTGTCTGTCTGTCTGTCTGTCTGTCTGCCTGCCTCTGTACTGGTCAACTTCTTACAAGACGTAACTGTAAGTAGTGGTGCATAAAGGTGCTACGCTACACCGTCCCACTTACAACACACCACCATTATAACAGGAGTGTATGTGCAGCTCTTTATTTGTGGGTGTGGGAGGCGGGCTACAGCATGCAACGGCGTGTACTTAACGCAAAGCACTTGTATTATACATGCGTACTCTAGCACGTATTTGTGTGGCAGGTGGGGTGGGGGAAGTATATATATACTCACACATGTGGTTGGAAGGGTAGATCTTCAGCTCCTACCCCCGCTACTGCGTTCATGCTCTCCTGGCTTCCAGAGCTCTATTGTATCTCTTCTTAAAGCTATGTATTAGTGATGGCACGATACCAAAAATTTTGCCAATACTGATAATCAATTTCTGGCCGACATCGATAACATCAAAATTAGCCGATACCACCGATACCGATACTCTGACACGCTATGTACATACTCTCGATGTCTTGGTCTTTCCACGTCCTGACTACTCCAAGGCTGAAGAAATACTTCCTAACAACAATGTGACTTTTGTTTTCAACTAGCAAGCTGTGTCCCCCATATTCCAATTACCCATCTCTCGAAGTCTCTATCCACCCCATCAACTCATTACTTTGTGTGTGTGCACGCACGCGAGCGCGTGCGTGCATGTGTGTGTATTTGTTTTATAACTAATATCAGTATTCGTCTTTGAATTAGTCATCAGCGGCTTGTTACATGTTATGTTTAGGTTACACTTGAGAGTATCATCATCACATACTCTACTAGGTAGTGAGCATTTTATTTTTAAACTGGGTGTAAACCAAGGGATACTTAAGCAGCTACGGGTCATCATTCAGCAAAGACCTGTGACAATAGACACACGTCGTATCCCTGCTAAATAAACCACCACTACCACCATTCTCTTACACGTCGTATCCCTGCTAAATAAACCACCACTACCACCATTCTCTTACACGTCCTATCCCTGCTAAATAAATCACCACTACCACCATTCTCTTGCATCAACTGATAGCTCTCGCAACTCCCTCCTTATTTTTAACGCTGAGTGGTAAAGTTTTTGTCATGGTCAGGTGCACTTGAAGTCTTCAGGTGTTACCCACAGTTATAAATAATAGTACCTTTGAAGATATACCTTTAAATTATTATTATTATAATCAAATAGAAGCGCTAAACCACAGCGGTTATACAGCGCTGCAGGTTGTTGCAGGATGCAGGGAGAATGGGTTGTAAGAGGGAGATGGATGATTAGTAGGGTATCGAGTGCAGCAGGATGGTGGATAGTGCAGGGATAGTGGGTAGCAAGAGATCAAGGTAGAAGGGACTCAGGGAGGTGCTAGAGGTATAATCTTCAGAGTTTGTGTAGTAAGTCAGTTTCTGCCAAAAAGTCAACGAGAGAGTCAGGATTAAAGGAGGGTCCATCTGCAAGAAGGGAAGGTAAAGAAAGGGCCGCAGAGCGAAGACTCCGTTAAAGGTAAATTCTGCGTGCTCGTTGATAGAGTGGGCAGTCCAACAGAATATGTCGAACAGACACTGGAACCTGACAATGCTCACAGAGAGGGGCAGGGAGCCTCTCCATGAGATACCCGTGAGTAAGACGAGTGTGGCCGATTCAAAGACGGGAGAGTGTAGTCTCCCAACCTCGACATTGGTAACAAGAAGAAGGCCAGAAACCTATAACCGGTTTAATAGAATGAAGTTTGTTATTCAGCAGGTCAGACCAGCGTTGTTGCCAACGGGTGCGAAGGTGGGTAGCAATGACCGCAAAATAGTCCGTGAAAGGAACACCTCTATATGAAACTGGAAGGTCATGTACTGCTGACCGCGCAGCAGTGTCTGCCTGTTCATTGTCCTGTACGTCAACATGACCAGGGACCCAACAAAAGACTATCTTTATACTTGCTAAAGATACGGCGTAACCAAAGGTGGATACGAAGAACTAGGGGGTGAGGTGTATCAATTTTACGGATAGCCTGTAAAGCACTAAGGGAGTCTGAAACGACCACAAATGGTGACACAGGCATAGATGAAATACGGATAAGTGCCACAAGAATGGCATACAATTCAGCCATAAATATGCTAGCCAAGGGTAATAGGTGCCCTCGTACAACGCTGTCCGGAAACACTGCTGCGAATCCGAAATGGTCTAGAAAGAAAGAGCGAGAAGCCGCCGTAGGTAGTTGGGCTTTCGCGCAAGGTAGAGGAATAGAACAGACACAGACAGCAGGAACTTCCCAAGGGGGCAGGGGAAAGGGAGATGTCACATGAACATATAGAGGTGGGAGCTGAAGGGAAGACAGGAGTGAATGTAGACGAAGAGAAAAGGGACGAAGTAAGCAGGGGCGACGAACAAATAAAGAGCGCCTACTAACATCTGTAACAATCCTATACATGGAAGGATTGCGAAGGTCATGAGAGCAAACAAAATAGCGAATGCAATGTGCATCACGACAATCGGATAAGGATGGAATGTTCGCTTCTACAGAGGCTCACAACCGGGGAAGAACGAAATACACCAAGGCATAAGCGTAATCCCTGGTGATGGATGGGATTAAGGATGGAAAGAGTAGCAGGGGAGGCCGCTGAATATATCTGGTCACCATAATCGAGTTTCGACAAAATTAGGGCTGAATGTAGGCGAAGGAGAGTTCTACGATCAGCCCCTCATGAAAGATGTGCGAGGGTTTTAAGAAGGTTCAGCCTGGTGTGACAAGTTGCCTTCAGAGAGGTAATGTTAGGTTTCCAGGACAATCGATGGTCGAACAGGAGGACGAGAAACCTGACTGTATCACGTTATGGGATACGTGAGCCGTATAGGTACAATGGATGATCAGAGACCACTGAACTTCTAGTAAACGTAATTTGATGAGTTTTGCCACTAGAAAATTTAAACCC